>QFEA01002469.1:0-15510 GCA_003315975.1 Lactifluus echinatus
CAATATATATATATATATATATAACGCACAATGAAGAGGTGAGACAACATACCAAATTGAATATCCTTTGCATATGATTCGATAAATTCGCTGTACGTGGAAACACACTCCAACATTTCCTCGAGAATTTTTGCCTGCTTCGATTGCGGCTTGATATTCCTTAAAGCATCGGCATCGAGTGCAAAGTCAAACGCATCTCGTATTCCCTCGAGTAACGTTCGAACGTTGTCATCACGCTTGACCTGCTCCAGGAGAGTCTGACAATTAGATGTGCATATCGAATCAGGTTTTCATATCGTTTAACAAGGATCAAGGAGACGGACGTCGGGTATCTTTGAGAGCAGACTCCACGCCAACTTTGCATAAGGATGGAGCTGAAGAGAAGACGTAAACTGGTGGAAGAATAAGAAGTTATGCTGAGCATACTTCTGCTATAGGACCGACAATGTCCATAACTCGCTTGATAATATCAACTGCATTGCTCCATGCTTTCATTGTTCCTATGGCTTGCTCAGCGCTGTCGAGGGCCTTCTCGGTGCTTGACATCTCGTTCTTCTCCTCCGTTACAGGTGGCACAGGGGTACCTTTTTCAAGTGAAGAGCCGCTCATCCTGATTAAGGCGGATCGAGGGGGAGTAAACGCAGTGGATGGCATGATGGTGTCTGAGATGGTGGAGGACACGGTCCTTTCTTCGGCATTGAGGCTATCTGATTCAGTCGCCATCGGATTGGGTGTGTTGACGGCTGAGGTCGATGAGGAAATCAGATTCGCTGACGACGCAATTGTCAAGATGAGAGTAATGGGCTGTACTTCTTGGTCCCCGTTGCTCAAAATGAGGGCGATGTCTGTTGAAACCTATTAAGAGGCGAATGCATAATAATCCCAATAATGAACGGACTAAGCTGTGGTTCGCAGGGTATCTCTTTCCTTCCGAGAAGTAAGTCTTTGCTCGTCGCCCGTTTCACGTAAAGCAATACTGTAAGTTGAGATTGTGATTGCACAGTACTGCAGAAGATTCAGAAGTTAGTATTGAAACGTAAACACTCTCACAATGTATCGACGGTCTCATTCCATTTGACAACCTGTCCAACGCTCCGCACAGATTTAGTCTGCTTCGTTATGACCCCATCAGTTATAGTAACATAAAATCTTCTCTCCTTTCCAAGAAGTGTCTTGATGGTAGGAACGTTGTGCGCTCTGTAGACTAGAAGGAGAAAGAAATATTTGATACTTATCAAAATCACGTCATTGAGATGCGTACCGGTAACATCAAGCTGTGCTGAGTTTCGATGGGCTTCGCCAATCCGGGCGCTGTTCAAAAAGAATTATCTAAGCAAAATGGTAGAGAAATGTGAAAGATCGATGTACCCTACTCCGGAGGTTTGATGGCCGGGGCTAGTAATAGTTAACAGTGGGCGATAGTATGTGAAGGACGTTCTGCATACGAATTAGGGAGGATCTGGGTGTGTTCTTGCGCAAGAGCCATCATGAGTATAGATGGCGTTCTCTGTAGGCACAATGTACTCGGGAAATTTGTTCTAGGAGTTATAGTTGTCGGAGCAGGTGAGAGGGTCAGTCAACCACGTCGCGGCGCTGCCCACGTTGCGATGCCCTGATGTGATGTGCATAGACGTGCGTAAGGCGTTTCCTTATTACCGGTTTCGGAAAAGCATATCATTCAACGGATACCCGCTCTGTAGAGCGAGCGCGAGCTCGGAATATCCGGGCCGCCCGTGCTGCTATTCTGAGCCGTCTCTCCTGCCTCAACTCTTGCTCCTCAATGTCGACCACGCCTGGCCAACCGATCGAAGAATCTGGTGACAAAACAACATCGTTTTCTTCACATGTTTCGTACGCTCGCATTTTCCTCCACATTCTACATACTACTCGCTACGAAGATCATCAGTTATCAAACACAGCACATCGCTCGAGGCCGCACGGCCTTTCTAATTAGGACATCGCTTTATTTCGGATACGAAGGATTTGGACTCGCGTCCATCGAGTTTTGGTTCTGGATCCACCGTATGCTTTTCTTTTGCCGGACTTTTATACTGTTTTTTTCTTAGACCGTCGCTTCATCGTATACATCATCGCCCGACACCGCACGGCGTTTCCTTCCATGGACCTTATTGTCAACCCATACACTTTCTCATTCCTATTCTACCACTACTGACGTCGTATTTCGCTTCAAGAGGGCTCAAACTACCCACCTTTTACGTCCAAACCATCCTTTCATTCTCAAATTTCCTCACTAATCGAGTTTTCTACTCTTACTCCATTTTTCATCGGACTCTTCACTGCCCGGTCACTGGTACATATATAAGGACTCTTGATTCGTTGCAGTAGAGGCAGACAATTCAGGGAGCGCGATGAGCTCCAGTTGTTCTCAAAAGGATTCCAACGCGTGCGCTTTTCTCTCTCTCTTTCTTTTCTTTTCTTTCCTCTTCACGACTTTCTCGACTTCTCTCTCGACCTCTCTCTCGACCGCCCTCATCGACGTGACATCTTTAAGAGACTCGCCGTACTTCCCGAGTGTCGATAGCAATCGACTTTCGTTTGATCGCTCCACAAAACAACACTCTCAAACCAATTAGGCGCGTCCTTGGTCAAGTGTTAGGTCGCTAACGACTCCTAGGTACAGTACCTCCGACTTCTATCAACTCGGGGAAACCGCTCCGCCCCGAACTCGACGCGTAACTCCATAGTTGCGCTCACACCGGACGCCGGGTGCACACAATTCTCCCCGTGGTACCAGCACCCATTCATTCATACACCCTCAGCCCGAGGATCTCAAAGTATGCACCAGCGAACGCGCCGGGGTTGTTGTTGACGAAATCTGAGTTCTCGAATGTGAGGCACACAACTGAGCTCTCGTTATTGGAGCACGCACCGACACAGTCGCTCGGGCATCCCGAAGCACCATAGACACTGCCAGCCCAGTCTCCACCTGCCCATCAGCATGGAAATTACTCAGCGACGACAGAACAGACGTGACCCGAACAATAACCCACAGAATGTCAGGTTGATGATGATTCTCGCAGGACCAAATTTACTGCCGATGTCGCACTGTGTGTTCGGGAAGTACGCAGCCGGGATACCCCAGCCGTCTGTATTGATCGTGGGGGAACCACCCCAGACGTCTTGTGGAACGTCTGTAGCATAGCGTGGCCAGAACCAGATCTTGATGAACGTAGGAGTGCGCTCTATTGCGTACCTGCACATGAGAAACCCTCAGCGAGTTGAAAAACAGTTGCAGCAAACGAAGTGAGCAGGGAGTTTCACGCACCATCCACCACCATTATCATTGAATGGGGATGCAAAATTGTTAGGGGCAGTCGTTTGTACGCCACAACCTGCGTTCGAATTGTCGAATGCGACGCAATCAGGCCCAGTAGGGATGCTAGAATAGAGGAAAGAACAATGTTAGAAATAGTCGAAGCGACATGGCTCAACCTAATTCATACCCAGTCTCTAGGCGTGAGTCTGGCATCGTGCAACCTGAAATCGATTTGATACATTGAACCGTTCATGATACTTGGAGATGGCGATGATGGCGACATACCAGGACCCGTGTGCAAGGACGAGCGATTTGGCACCTGATCATTGACACCTTCGACAATATCCACCTCACCCTATGAGTGCACGCAAATCATTTACAAGTATGCAAGATTCTGCTGTGAGATGACCTACATCGTACGGCCAGTTCTCACCTTTCTCCCAAATTGCGGGCCATGTCCTGATGACAACACGTGAGATGTGTCACGTGTCAGCACCGGCAGACCTACCCGCAACCTTCGGGCATATGTTGTAAATTGAAGCTGTCAAGTCACAGCATCAATACCACGTCATATGCACCGTAAATGTTGCTCACATCGCAACGTGGGTGCTGTATTGCTTGTTCGAAAATATGCGGAACGAGTTGCGACCGGGTCCACTAGGGTCGAGCGTACTCTTGCTGTCCGCGCGCAGAACAAAGGTATTGTCATACGCGGCAGCAATTCCGAGGCTCCTCGCCTCTTCCTCGGTCACGTAGTTACTACGGGTACGTGTATGAACGTCTCTCGGCGGGAGGTTGGGAGCAGGATACTTACACGCGTCCGTGAGTTGGGTCTGGCTGGGAGTCGAATGTGAAGCCAGAAAAGAAAGAGTCCCCCTCGAAAACGTTGGCCACATTGTACGTCGCCGCGCGCACGCTTCTCACTAGGAGCATCAATATGAGAATGAGCGAAGTCACTGCGAACCTCATCACAGAGCAACTAAAACTTTGAGGAAATAAAAAATGTGCGGTAGGCGTAGGCAATTTAATAAGCGGCCATTGCGCGAGGTTGGCCCTTTATGCAGCTTTGCAGGTAGTTGCCAAAAGCCAGATTTTGCAAGCCGAGGACGTGCTTCCACGGGAGATAATTGATGTCGTAAGGCGGAAATTTTTTTAAAGAGACAGTTGTAGAGAAACGGAAAATAGTCAGATAGCATATATGTGACTTCGACTCTCATGAGAGGTGAGGTACATCCGTCATTGGATCATAATGCACGAGGTAAGTAAATTTCAATCCTGACCATGAATTGAGCAAGTACGAGGAACATCAAAGGTTCCATGGAATTGCGAGAATCATCGGAGGCTATGGCAAAAGGCAGTTGTATGCGAGTAGGCATGGGCATCCTCACCTCATGTTTCATGAGAACACATGAGTTTCTCCGAAAAATAAATCAGCTGTATATTGTGTGCACAAGGGTGCAGAGCAAAATGCATGCAGCCCTCGTGGTTTGGTTATCCGTTTCTATGCTTCAGATGAACGCTTTATTACTATATCGGACATGTAGCGCCACTCGCTTAGGTGGCCAGATCTGTTAGCACTAAGCTGCGCGATCTAGTCGGTGGCGTCATTCGCTTATTCGCTTAGATACTATCTATAGCACTAGTCATATATCCACGCGCGATCGGTCTTCGACCTCCGTGATGGCTCAAGCGAGCTCTTCGCAACTTGGCCCCCGTATACTATAACAGAAACAGGACAATGTTGTGAAGTAGGGATGTTATTTACGGACACCGCTACTGGTCCGATATTCATAGAAACCCATCCTCTGATGACTCACCGTACTCACTTCCGTTAATATGACGCGTCAATGCATATATACTAGTAGCTGCACTGGCCCGGATCTTGTTCTTGCTTCATATCCCGAGTTTGCTTCATAAACCACGTCGCTCACCCCAGATCTTGCTTGACTTCAGCCGTGAAGCTGATCTATCATTAGTTCGGCTGTGCGTTGTTCGAGTCTTTGTATTAGTCTACCACTTAGCTGTGACACTTTTCTTTCCGTGCCACGGTCTCTGGGAAGAAGGGAAACGGCATACGTACCTTCTAATCTCTTTTGCCCGCGGTGCGAAGGTCCTATCTACGTTTTGCTGTGGTGCCCCATTGTACTACTGTGTACTGTAATTCTTACCATCATCACCCTGCTGTACGACCCATGCGGATCCTGAATCGGGAGTTAGCCAACATGCAACTTGAAAGGTGATTTCTGGGCTGCGTTAATTTTGTGTTTGTGATTCAACACACTATCATGGGTCATGGGTACCAGTTCGCTCTCACTCCCGCTTTTCGTACACACACCCCTGTTTCATCGATCGCAGCGTCAATATCGGCACAAAACTCAGTTCGCCTATTGAATACTACGTATGCCTGTTTGACCACGATCGGCATCACTGCCTCGAATAACAATAAACCCAAGCCAGGTGGATTCTTCCACGCCCAAAGGACAAGAGGGCCAATTGATGGACAGATGCCCTTTTTGCTTATTGCTGGTTTCGGACTGCACCGATGCGTTTCAGTCTGGCCTGCCTGGTTCACGGCACGGTACGACGACCTTTTGAAGTTGCGCTGTCCGGATGACGGACGAGTGGAGCAGCTACGACGACTTGGCCAGCCTTAGCACACAGATCACAGGAGACTCGGCAGCAACAAATGTTCAAATACATAGTAGTGGGAAGCAAGTAGGGTGGAATCCATGATCGGCCCGGGTCCGTTCCTGGACTTCCTTGGGGGCACACTCCTGGGCGGTATCACAATAGCGGCTTGAAAGACCACACAAGCGGGATCTGTGTCCTTTTCCCCCTTGCCTAGGCCTGGTGCCAACCATCCACACGCTACATCGAATCATCACCCCACCCACACAGCCACGAAGCGCGAGCGAATTACTTCACCAAAGACAAAGACAGACACATTCGCATTCCCAACGGCTTACGATCGGCTGCTCATCATATATTCCAATTCCCCGCCCGTTGATCATCACACCACTGTCATTATCATAATTGTCGAAAAGTCCAAGTTTGGTCCGCGATGTCGTCGTACATGGGCCTTGATTCCCTCGGGGTGCCCTCTGCCGCAGTGGCCACGGTGTCCACGCTGATGTCGGCGCCAGCATCCGTCCTCACAACTCCGAAACCGCAACGCATGCCGGCGGCGTCAGGGTCCTTACAGAGATCCACATCAACACTCTCGTACACGCCGATGCCCGTCCAGCACAACCTGACAATGCCCCGTGCGCAAGCCCGTGCGCAGGCCCGCGCGGCGCGCTTGCGCGCGATCGAGGCTGTAGAACGCCGCGAAGACCAAGCCGCATTCATCACGACGCCGGTGAGTCTTTTCTCCGTCGATCGATCGAGACCAACCCCCCCCCTGCGGGCGCCTTCCTTTTTCCTTCTTACTTGCTGATTCTTCTTGCACTTGCACTTGCATAGGCACAATGGGCGCTCCTACGCAGCTCCTTCGCAGGCGTGAAAACGGAATTCACCGATCTCGATGGCATGTCGTGGAGCATGCCGCGCGTGCCTGTCCCCGTACCGGCAAGGCCACCGAAGCCACCTCCATCAGCGGTATGCGCTTCCGCCAGCGCGCCGGTGTTGCCAGTGGATGATAGCACGGTGCGCCCGAGCCAGCGGAAGAAACTGCGGTTGTCGGTATCGGCTCCTGGGTGGGGACCGGCGGTTGCAGTACACTCATGAGGCGCAGCCGCTTGAAATTGGCTTTTTTTTTTCATCATATGTCGCATTCTATGCTTTTGTACGAGCGAGCGTTGCTATAAGCCAATTTTTGCTCTGGACTTCGCAGGGCAGAGCGCGTGAGGATGAGAGATGGCTAGTATGGGATAATGGCTATCCAACCCAAATTCCAACCACGACAAGTTCAAACCGTCGAAGAAAGCGGTGGTGATGGCCGAGCACAAAGGAGCCTTCATGGTGTGTAGGTTCTGAAACGGGAAACGAAGTGCGGAACGGGCGTCATGGTTCGTGATTAAATATCGATCTGACACGCCACTACCACTAGTGTTCGACACGGGTAACCCGCGGGTATTTTAGGCCCTACCCGTACCCGTACCCGCGAAAACCCGTGGCCACGGGTACGGGTCGCGGGTTTGCAAGGGTTTGCACGGGTACGGGTCACGGGTCATGACCCGACGGGTTGCAGGTTTTGACCCCACGGGTCAAAACCCGTGGACCAAGGAGAAAAGTTGGGATGGAGGTGTTGAAATGAATGAGTGGAAACCCCAAGGTCACATACGATACATACGATACAAGTCAGCTCTGCGCGTGCGCAGAGTCTGAGTCTGATAAAACAATATAATAAAATAAAATAACAGATGGACAAATATGCCAGCACGTGTTGTTTATTCGATAGGGGATATTCGATATTCGATAGGGGATATGGCTAGGGCGTGCGATACGTGCGTGCATCCTCAGGCCTGTGTTCAGGTGTTCAGGTGTTCAGCGAATATCATCAATCAACTATGTACTACAATTGTATGACCAACACCATTAATTAATGACCTCCCAATCATCATCAGACCATGTTTCGTCCTCCCTCGGTTCAGGTAATGAAGCAGCATGAGTTAAGTCCCTTGGGATCACATATCCTGCCTTGCTCCATGCTCCGACGCATGCGGCGTCTCGCAGCTTTCTACGACGACGGGACGAGGTTTGATTGGAGGAGCGCGAGGCGGTGGTGATGTGGTGAGGGCGATGAGCGTGCGGCGACCTTTTGCTGTGTGGCGTAACGACGAGGGTGAGGAGAAAGGGAGAGGCTTCATTCTCCAGGCTTCATTCTCCACTAGGTGTTGCTGGTGGTGTGCGTTCGGTGCCCGAATATCGCCTGGGAAGTAAGTCACGGAAGTCTGAAGGTACGGGTATGGGTCACGGGTAGGACGGGTACAGGTCACGGGTTTGGCGGGTATGACCCGTGACCCGCCAAAACCCGTGACACCAAACCTCGCGGGTATGTCTACCCGTGTCGAACACTAACTACCACGTCCGGTACCTACCGCTATGTGCTTCGGCAAGTAATACGGTCTGTGACAATATGTTCCGAAAATAGTTTATATTTCACAAAAGACTCCCGCAAGATGACGATAACAGGAGCGTTCTCATGACATGATATTGCAACTTACACCAAGCTGCTACAACGGTGTCAAGTTTCCGGTCTGAGGTTAGGTGATGCTTAGGTCTGGAAGCGGGTCAATACTATCTCATAACGGTGCATATGGCAAATGAGAGCAGAACAAGTTGTCGACATGTCCGTTTTACTGGGGGTCGTGGGGGTGTGAGCATTACAGGCTTATGTTTTCCCGGTGATGTGGCATAGAAAAAGAAAATATGAGAACCTCACCCCTCTACGAGTGAAACATATCTCTTTCTGATTTCAGGATCACCAGCTCGGAGGAGCTCGGAAGAAATGAGGAGCGTGCCAACAGCGAGATGGAGTAAAACCCGGCGCTTATCGCATTCAATCGTATCGTACCTCTACCTCTATCGGACTGACGCACCGACTTCTTGCGCCCCCTAGATCTCTACTCATCCACCTTATTTGCACGTCCACTTACCTGAGAACCCGGCCGACAATGTCGGGTGCTGCATCCTCGCAGAAGTGCCCTCTGCGCTGACCAACGCTCCTGGTGCGGAAAACCCATTTATGCAGCAGATACAATACTGATGAATACATTTCAGCAGACGTCCTGGTCTTTCCTCCACTCCATCACTTTGCTTCGGCTCGCTTCCTGGGCTACCCGTTCCTCTTGCTCTATTTCTTTCTGCCTGCGCTCAGCAACCTCTTCTGGTGTGGTTCCACTCATATACATCAAAACCATCTGGAGTTCATCCATCGCTTTCGACATCTCACTCTCATCCCTACTTGTTGGAGTGTAGTGCTTCCGCCGTGACTTGGAGGGGACATAAGTTGAATCGGTGGAATCGCCTGGTTCCTCGGAGGACTCTGTGAGAATATAATCTAAGTCAGCGAGGTCGTCTAATCCGCCTGTATCATTTGTGTCACCTGTGTCATCTGGTGGGACACGGGGTGGTGGTGGAGTCTCTGTGTAGTGTCTTTCGTGGTATTCTTTCATTACATTGGGAACGTCAGCGTCACCACGATTGCTGCACCAGCATTTGTAAGCGGCGACACCATAGGAAAAGTCGAGGATGACAGTAGAGGGCAGCGGTAGCGAGGCATCTTGTCCTTGAAAGACTGCATCGACATTTGCACCTAGAGAGAAGGCAGTAGAAGGATGTACGCGTCGAATGGTTTCAAGGGTTGCCAACGTTTCAGGGTCGTAATTTTTGGGCTTTTTCAACTGATGAAAGGTGATGTAACCCGAATCCGGGGGCGAGTCATCTTGCTGAAACCTAAACTTCTTTATGTGTTCAGGAAGTAGCTCAAGCTCATAGTTTGGTGTCTAAGATTGGTTAAAACGGTGCCTAAATATGAACTACCAAAGTTTCTCACCTTTATGAACGCAACCTCCCCTTTTCCAAGCTGCGAATGCAAGGTCTTGCTCAACAACACTCCATTTATCACGTCATCGATCCCAACCTCCAGAAGTGGTGCCGAGTTATCTCGGGAAGAACGAAGATCTTTCACTCTTGTAATGTACTGGAAAACAACGTCATCAATTAATTATACGAACTGACCACAAATCTTACCTCTTGACCTTTGCTCCAGGGAATCAGATGTGCCGCATCACAGTGCACTTTTGCCTCACGTGTAATAACACAAGCAGGTCCATCTCGTTCTATGACATGGCTTCTAAAATCACTGGGGCGAAGTGTGTGATAACTAGATGTTAATTTGTCGTTTAGGCCCTCATGGTCTACAAAGGCACAACGTTCTGGAGAAGTCGAGAACTGTGAACAGCAATCTCACACACAAAAAGAAAATTAACCCGAAGTCCGATAGTAGAATCTATTTTCGCCATCGGTAATTTCGGTCTGGTCGTAGTTCACAGTGAGACTGTCGGGTTCCGGTGTCGAAAAAAGATCACCACGAGCTCCACAGATGGCAAACATCAGGTAGCGGATCCATCGAAATGGGAGAACGGCAAGTCTCTCGACATCGCTGCGGGGAATCGATAGAAAGGAGATTGGGGCTGGAACCTCATCAGTACTTAAAATAATCTCAATGTCGGCCATGATGCATGATGTATGAGTGATGAGAAAAGGAATGTTGAGTCAGATATAAGCAGAAGTTCGGGCTCAGACAGGCGGAGGTATAATCTTTCATTGGTAAATTAGCTAATTATCTAAAGTAGCAGGAACTCGGTCCGGGGAGAGATTGCCTATGTATGGCAGGAGTGGCTGGAGTACTTACTTCCGTTTGCCATCCAACAGAAAGAAATCGCCAACCAGAGACTTCATTTCATTGACGCCTAATATCTTCGACTCCCGGTACGAACTAGGTGAGTCAGCGTTCTTGTTGCCCACTCCAAATGTCCCTGATAGGGATGTCGTGTTCGGCGGACCCAGGGCTAGGGTTGTGGCACCCTTGCTTGTGAGCGTAGTTTGACAGGAATAGCATAAATACGAGGAGAGAATCAGCATGGAAACGTTCACGGGAGAAGCGTCTGTCCGTGAAGGAATGAATTGCTGTCCTAGCCGAGCCTTCCACTCTTGAATAGACTGTTGTGTTGGTCTGAAGACACTTGGTAAATAGATGTCATGGGCTGTGCCACTCATGAAACTTACAGCTCGCATAGGATGCATCGTGCTTCAGGCTGTCCCTTCGGTACAAGTTTTCCATGCCCCGGGACGCCTTCCGTGTACTGCGCCTTCCGTGTACTGTGTACTCCGAGTCGGCCCGTTCTCTGAGTCGCGGTACCGAGATACTCGGATGTCGGGTGTGCCATGTCGGGTGTGCCAATACTCAGACTCGCGTGGCTGCGGCTTCATTGGGGGAGGGGGTGATGGCGCTTGTGTCCATCAAGTGAAGTTGGCCATTGAGATGGGCAATACTACACCCAAGTCGATGACTGACCGACAGTTACCGGAAGGGTCTTACAAGACCTCTAGATCTCCTATTCATTACCGCCATCACTTTAGAAAAGTGCACAACATTTATTTCCCTATTCCCTATCGAATGACGGTAAGACAACAACAGACCCTCGAAATTACTGCACAGTCGGATTCCAGTCCAGCGTTGCGACCCAGTACGAATGACAAGGACAGTTGAGCCTCCGTTTGACGTCTATCAATTAGTCGCCCTCGCCTGTGCAATCGAATGGGCTCAAATTATGCATTTGATGAAATCGGCGGCTATACAGGCGGTGCACGCGGCGTGCATCAGTCAGTGACGATGGAAAATCAGTGCGTTTGGTTTACCTTGTTCAGCTAACGCGTATACATATGCTACAGAGGCACAGGCACCAGCACATGCACAAGCACGGATCCAGAACAACGTACTCTGGGTCGGCGCACCGATCTGCAGCGGAAGTATAGAAAGGTCGACTGCGCGCAGGTTATGGGTTCGGTAGACCTATGGAAAATCGCGCGCGAGTGGGTAAAGGGGTAATGTGTGCGTGCACATGCAACTGCTAACCTAGACGCGGGTCAAAGACCCCGCCCTTGTCGCGCAGAAGCATCGAGCATCCCGGATGTGTCTACATTAAGTCAGCGGACCTACACAGAGAACCGATTCAAGAGACGAAGTTGTACGGGCGATCGGATGTGTGCACTGCTTGATCCACGCGACAAGCTCCTCGTCAGTTTGTACTTCAGGACCGGGGTTATGCTCTCGTGCCACCAATTTCACGGAGTAAGGCCAGTCAGGGAGCGCGCCTCATCAATAATGTCGCTGAGGGGTGATGTCTTCCCGAGTCTCCGCACAAACTTCGCCGCCTCCACCATGTTTCGCAAATCTGAGATGGTGCATCAACACACCGATAGCGAGTGAGGGTACGGCATGCTAACCAAACTTATCCTCATAATAGTGCGGATCCAGCGCGGGCGGTGCGAGTGGATCCGCCGACGTCGCGTGTTACAAAGAAGAGACGCGATTACGTGAGCAACGCTTGTATGACTGACATGAGAGTCTGCATGCGTACGCACGACGATACCACGCGACCAGCAGTGATTCAATATCGACACGATCGTGATGTATTTCTTTCCCGGCCCAGGCGGATCTTTACTCTGCAGTCTAGTACGTTGCAAAGACGTAGAGACTCTCAAGGAGACGCACTCGGACGAGAGAACGTATGTCGGCATACTGATGAATTCCAAGCTGGCCGTCCCTGCGTTGAGTTTATCGAGCTGCAACGCGTACGGCTCCGCGACGCCACGCCGCGAGGTCTCTGCAGGCGTGGCGCGGATCCGCGCGGCGTGCGAGGCGGCAAGTGCCGCTCCATCTGGCGAAAGGCGTGCGAGGTAGCCAGTGCCAATGCTAAGGAAAGAAGGAAGGAAGAGGCCCTGTGCTCCGCACTATCATGGCCGCAAAAGTCGCTTCCAATATTCAGCGACAAGGGATAAGGGCTTACTAATGCTGAAGCTGTTCTTTCAGAACTGCTTCATCTGCCATGGGTTCCTGAGTATTGTAGTTTTTCTGGAGTTTTGAGCTCTGGACGCGTCATCAGCATAGTGAGAGCATAAAAGCAAAAAGCAAAACGCATATCAAAGGCGAACGTTGTGAAGATATGTTCTTGTACGCTTTCTCCGACGTTGAGCAAGTCAAGCCTTGGAGTAATGCCCAACTTTCCAAGTATTTCCGGATTCCTTATGCCAGAAAGCTTGAGGATCTACACATGATAACCCGACGTCATCCAAACCCATCGACGAGACGCGACTCAGGGCTTCACCTGAGGTGTTGTGATTGCATTGACATGGAACTGGTCAAGGCATTGTATTTAGAGGCTTGGGAAGTATGCTCACCCAGCGCTGAGAATCACCTCTCTCTTAGTGCGTCCAATATACGTTTGCCATCATGTACGAACTCAACGCCAGACGCAATGATTTCACCTGCTGAGTTCTTTTCATCGTCTAATAAGACCCTCGTCACAGGCGAAGAAACGACCACATGAAGGTCCTTGCGTGCACCCGCTCGGTTTAAATACTCCTGAAGCATTGCGGTGCGTGTGAGTCCCTACGGGCCAACATCAGATGGCCAGCTTCGTCGAACGCACCACAGAGGATGAGCGTCCGTTTGTCTCAGGATTTACCGAACAGGTTGCCATCCATGCTGCGTTACCCTAAATTCGCAATCAGCTTACCACGCACTTTGGTTGCGTGAGTGAGAGACCAATCCATGGACGGATACGCACATCACCTTGCCTTGTGTCTGGGGATGCAAGGTAGGTGAGCAGCAGGTACCTATCGGTAGTAAGCTCTAGGGCTGACCGAATCTCTTGCACGAGGAAGACCCAGGTTGCTGAGAGCCTGATTGCGTCCATCATACCTTGCCTTGACAGCTATGTCAGCATCCTTGGAAAATACGAAAGGTCCTTGTATTCGCCTCACAAGAACGTTGGTGACAGACTCGATAGTTCCGAGCTGAGTTGAGAGGTGATTCTCAATGAGGCCTGTCCCCACTTGCTTTTCGTATCTCTTGACGGAAACCTCCAAGGGTGACTGTAAAACAGACAGAAGATTCAAATAAAGCATTCGTATCGATGAGTCCGAGGGAATAAGGTCGGGCGTAGGGGTGTCGATCGCCTCTGCAGGGCTTAAAAGCAGGATAAAGGATAGTAATTAGAATGAGGGAAAAAGTGCTGCGGAGATAGAAGACGCGGCGACACGCAACATTCGTGAACATTCGGCCATGAAGATACACACTAGGGATCTGCCTGGTTAATCCCCTTAAAAACCAAAAATTAATTGGGACGATGACTGATTGTCTGGTGCAACCTCGTACCGTCCAACCCGGCTGTCAACTGCAGGTAATCGTGAAGCAGCACCTGTTTGAGATGAGGTCGAGCAAGTAGTCCTTAGTAGAAGGTGAGACATAAACTTGATACCAAGTCGTGACCAAAAGACAAGAATAGCGTTAAGTAGGCCATTATTTGTGGGGAATGTTTTAAAACGCTTCATGCCGCATGCGACCTGATGCCATAAGAACGGTTCGAACTCCAAGCAGCCTTCTCCTTGTCCAACTCAAGGAGCGCGTCACTCTATGCAATTTTTTTTTTCATACTAGGGCAAATGGATAGAATACTGGCCATAGTGATAGTCAGCCCAATGCACCATTTACATGAGCGACAAGTCGCCGAATTTCTCCTTGTATCCAGGTACGGTCCATTTGCCCTTCTTCACCATGTTCTCAACCGTCTCAAGGATGCGGGGGTGTGCCTGGCCGACTTCCTCGACCTGCAATTTTGCCGCCCGAATGGGTCAGAGTATATGATTAAACGGTCGGATGGAAGACGCACCGTGAGGTCCTCGAAGGGACGCGCATCCTGAATGTTAGAGAGCGTTGCTTGGAGGTCCTTTAGCTCGACGTCGATTTGAGCTGCCGTCTCCTTAGCCTTGGCAATCTGCGAGGAGAAGAGGTAAATGCCAATCGTGCAAGAGACAATGAGTTATTGTAGACATTTTATCAGCAAAAAAAAAATTTGAACGTACCGCCTTGGTCTCGAAAGTCTCGATTGCCTTGACATGGGCGCCAACGTCATATGTGACAGGCTTGAAGTCGCGCAGGATCTTCTCGGCCTCGTCAACAATGGCCTTGTTCTTCAGGACAGAGCGATAGTGCGCCAGGTCAACCGTCGTTGGCTGAGCATTGAGCTGACCGGCGATGCGCTGGGCGTCCGAGTGACGCTTGCGGAACGCCTGCAAGGCGGCAACCGTCTCTGAGAAGAATTTGGGGCGCGTGTTAGGGCATGAGAGTAAAAATGACGATCTACGCTACCCTTTCCGAGACCGAGTGATGAATAGATGCGGGTGAAGTCCTGTTCGTTGCGCCACCATGAAGCCAGTCCATTAAAGAGTTGACAGCTCAGCAAACGAGAAGACGTACCACCGCGGCCGTGGCAGCTTTTGAGGACATTATGTAGCTATATGGATGCGTTTAAGGTGATTGCAGATGTAAGGAATATATGGATAGACGTACTAAGGAAAGTAAGTGCGGGGGTCGACCTTGGCGTCGTCGTTGTGTTCTTCGTGCTCGTCCTGTGTTTCGCTCGTTCCCGAGCGGCTCGGTCCGGCATGCCGGAGAAAATCAACCGGAGTTTCCTTTTTTGTGCAACCCCCCCCCGGTCGCTCGC
>QFEA01002472.1:0-25249 GCA_003315975.1 Lactifluus echinatus
ACTCACAACGCCCCTGGATGTCATACAGAGGCGCGCTTCCTCACTCTGTCACACAATCCTCGTTCGCGAACCCCTGCACGCCTTTGAACTCCGGATTTGATTCTGGGCTGCAGCAGGCGAAGCAGTTCACCATCAAAGTCACAAACGATCAAGAACGTGAGCATGCTCCTTGACCTTTATGAAGAGCCTTTCACCGTAGTCATTACTGATTCATGCGATAGCCATTTATTTCTTTTGCAAAAATACGCGTCACTGTGGCACGGGAATGGTCGGGTGAGCACTATCTTGGAGTATTCCAGGTTTCCGTAAACCGTAAACCGACGAACTTTGGCAGTACGATCAATGCACCGGCCACCGGAAATACCTTTGATGCTTTCGTGGCCGCTGCCAAAGCTATTGGCGGGAATGAAGTCCCCGTAAGTTCTTCACTGTGTTTCCCTGGGCTAAGAGAGTCACTCAGGTCTTACACGATGGACAGATTTCCGACAGTGGCCCGCAGACCGGTGGTGTTGGCGCAGTGGCTACCGCCCCACCTGCCGCAACAACCGCGGCGTCACCAACGTCATCCAAATCAGCTGCGGGCCACCTCATTGCGAATGGCATCGTCGCATTCCTAGCTGCGGCGTTTGGCATAACGTTGGTGTAGTGATACAAACCTGACAGGCGAAAAGAACTCGAGTCGACGGAATTTGATTTATGTGTCCTGACCGAGGCTTTATTTACTCCCCGTTTCTTCGTGGCGCTCTGGATCAAACTTTTTGTTGTGGCATGTACTGCCTGGTACGTTATTATATACTTCTTAGGACTAAATATGATTTCGTTACTCGTTCCCGAGAGAATCCGTTCGAGATACCGTAAACGGTTTGGATTCTTAGGCTCGCTTGGATGATTGACATCTTGATTTCAACCAAGTGCTTACGCCACTCAGATGTCGACCTATCAAGTGGCCCGACACGGAGCATAACTGTCGGTTTGGTACGCTCATAACTTTGAAGGCCGACAAGCCAATCATGCTAAGTTAGGAAAGCTGAGTACAGTATCCTTGACGCAAGACATGATCATGACATTAAGTATGGTCTGTCGATCGTTCCTAATCATTTTCGTGGTTACCATTGGTGACGCGAGGACGTTTGAAGGCCAAACTACGCTATGTGGGCGCTTATTTCCGGCCTATACGGTGATGGACTGGAGGAGAGGGGTTCCTTCCTATGGCTCTTGGTCGATCGTCGGCTATTATTCCGAGTGAAAATGTCAGAACATCCAGCACACGAATAAGGTCTGCCCTGGGCATCTGGAAATTGTTGATCGGGTAGGGTATGGCGATTAGGGCCTTTATGGGTTATCGTTAGTGGTAGCTTTGTTACAGGCGGTGCTGTGATAGGAGTGCGGGTAAGTGCAGATTATGCATTTTGCAAACGGATCAATATACATATGTGTCTGGATGGTGGCTCAGTAGTTCTTTAGTTTCAGCTTAGAACGGGAAACGGGACGGGAACGACGCACAATCCCCGGGCCGGGCGTACCGTCACAACGCCCGGAGTTGCAGGGGACGAGAGACGAGACGAGACGTAGCTAGGAAAGGCTGAATCCAAGCGACCTGCTATCTGCTATCTGTTCAGCACCATGTCGGTATTGTCAAAGCTTCCCCAGAAACTTTCTTCCCCATTTGCCTTACTTGGCGACGAAGCAAAGCTTGCGTTCCGCAGCCAGCCCAGTGGGATCTCGAAACTGGTATCAACGCGTGTGCGTCTATCCAATGCGTCAAAATAATATACGTGCTTAACTGAGGTCGAGTCGTGTAGAACATAGCAGAAAGAGATCCTTACTGGGACCAGGTATGTGAACGGCTCTGTGACTAGAGGAACTCAATCCGACATCCAATTCAGTATACCGTCCTCTTCGACTCTGCATCGGACGTATTCTCGCTCATTTCACCCCAAGATAGTGAGCTATTTGACTATTTCACATGTCTTTTATGTTGACTTCATCTAAAGTACGCCGAGCACTGGTCGAAGCGCCTGAGAACGTCGCGACGCTCACACGCGTCATAACGTCTCGCCTCTTCAATCTCGTTTCCGACCACACGTTTCCCTCTCCTCCCACAAAATACGTCACCTCGCTCGCGTCGTCACTCATCAAAGGAAGTGCCACAGAGCGCAATACGACCAAGGAGGTTCTAAATTGCATAAGAGTTCTGCAGCGCATCTTTCCAGTGATATTTGAACTGGACAGTGAACCAAGCGTTTTCGAAAGAGAGGTTTTATGGAAAAGGGACGTAGTGGAGGGCCAAAATTCCCGCGAACAGACGGAACAGACGCCCCAATTTGTCATCGAGGATGACGACGAGGACGAAGAGAGTGGCTCGCCTGCAGCCAGTCCGTTACCCAAACCTCCTTCAAAGCAAACCAACACGCTCCCTTCCCTTGCGGAAAGACTCTTCAACTGTTTGGTGGACTTGTTATTCTGCTGCGGCTTCACACTCCCTGCAAAGCTACAGGTAGATCATTACAAAATTAATTATGTTATTTGGTGAGTAGCGTGGTCTGGTCAGGCGAACATTGCTCATACAGTCTTTTCAGGGAAAAGGGCGTGGGTTCAACCGCTGATCTTGGGTCTACTCAACTATATGACGCGAACAAGACAGAAGTGCTGCGCCTTCTACTCGTGCTTCTGTCCCGTCAAATATACACACCACCATCCTCTTTATTCACCACCCCCTCTCTGTACACCCTACACTTCGTCCAGCGGTCCCAACGACGAGACGTGTTGACTATTCTGTGTTCTCTGCTTAATACGGCTATGAACTCATCGCAACCGTCGAACACCACAGTTATCGGAGGCGTCGCTGGCCGGCTTCCATATAACCACCTTGTATTTAAGGGTGAGGACCCAAGGGCCAATCTCGTCGGTATCTGCTTCCAAGTCCTTTGCGCTCTCTTGGACTTTCAGAGCGGAAGTGCTAGGGATGTTCCTACAGGCGAACCTCAGGTGTTTGCTCCTGCATTGAAGACAAATGCATTTAGGCACTTCCTAGCGAAGGTGGTGCGTCGTACATCGGAGTGCGTCTCGAATTGTGCTTAGTGTTTGTTCCTAGCATCGGACCGCGGACTTTGCATTCATTGTCGACGGTATCTTTGGGATATTGGAGCAGCAAATGGCATCCATCAACAACATGCTTCCAGGGTCAAGGAGGTCTGTTCCATATATCGTGGATACCAGTGAGGGTTACGAGTTGCTGTTTCACGTAAAAATGATCTTACAACAGCCTAGTCGTCCTGTTCTGGAAAATGATCGAATTGAACAAGGTATGGGGCGCCTTTATGAGCGATCTGATAAACGGTTGAGGGAGTAACATGCTTCAGAAATTCAGATCGTACCTTTTAGAACAAGAGAGATCTATGGATATTTTGGCTTATCTTCTATGCTATTTTCTCGAGATCAAGGACAAGCCAGGTAAAGCGCTCCAGCAGCAACGTCTGCTTACCTGTGTCCTGATTATTTATAACAGTACAACACGGGCTCTGTCGAACGTTGTCTTACATCATCCAGACACTCTCTGCCGAACACGCCTTTGGCCTACGACTCACGTTCCCGATCAAATCAGCGTATATTCCTTCGAAGTGGAACGTCGGGGGAGCCACAGCAGATTTTATGATTAATGTGCGTGCATCCTGGGTTTCATGGATTTTTCCATGGTAATGCTCTTTTACAGGCTGTCTACTTCATCATTGCAACCACTTCTGGCTCGTTGAACTCGATGTATCCAGCGCTGATCATCGCCCTTTCCAATTCTGCGCCTTATTTGAAAGCCTTGAACGTGAATTCTGCAACCCGTTTACTCCAGCTTTTCAGTTCCTTTGCGAACCCTACGTTCTTACTAGCGGATGAAGGCCACCCAAGACTCTTGTTCTTCATGTAAGTCAATCGGTCCGCAGAAGTGAAGTATCTGGTTTAAATCATGATGTTAGGCTAGAGATATTCAACTCCGTCATTGCGCACCATCCTTCGGAAAATCCCAATTTGATTTACGCCCTTCTAAGAACACACAGAACGTTCGAGGACTTGGGCACGTTTACCCTAGCCAGGGGCTTACGTGACGTGCGGAGGATTCAACGGGCAAAGGAAGAGCAGCCTCATGCTACCGATGCCAAGGGGAAGAACAGGGCAGCGGAAGAAGAGTATGACCAACCACATCAAGAGAAACAAAGGATGCTTGAGCGGGAGAACGCTCTTGGTATCTCTAGTAGGGAACAGTCTGCTGATAGCCTGACGGAAGTTCGGATAGTCCCACGAGACCGTGCACAGCAGGAGGCAGCGGAAAGTACGGAGGACATTCCTCTGTCGCAACCTCTCGTGTCACCTACTATCGACCAGGCAATGTTCTCCGGCTTCCCAACTAATGTGTCGGAGAAAGCGAGAGGCAAGTTGCCAGAACGACGATCCTTGTCGTTGGATACGGACAATAGCCTAGATCGTGCGACTGCCACGGCTGTCGGGCGGAATGGATTTGTGCCAACGCAGGAATGGGTGAGGATACTTTGTCGCTGCAGGTCGAGATGGGTCACTGACTGCCGCGCTCACAGGTGACGTCGTGGCAGCAAGGGTATGTCTCAACTCTTCATCTGATACGGCTGTTATAATTAACTTACTGGCTCCAGACTCCCCCTCGACTCAATAATGTTGGTGATCTCCGAGCTTATGCCCAAAATTCAAGAAATTCAAGCATCACACAAGTCGAATCCTACGGGGGCGATCCTTGACTACTTGGGACACATTTCTCTTAAACACATCCTTCCAACGCCCCCGCCCCTCAATCCACGAAGATTCTTTGTAAGCTTGCCGTTCCTCATTCATCGATACGTAGCTGACCCGATCTTCAGTGGTCCGAATCGTCCGTTGTGTGGCTTTCTTCATTGATATGGGGCGAGATCTATGTACGCGGAATGACACCGCTTGGAATTTGGAACTCGACGAGCGTCCGACTGTTCTACGTGAAGCATACACAAACTCACCCGCGTCAGCTTACAGAGACGGTATCTAGTGTGGTGGGGGGGCTCCTTGGTCGGGGAGGTACAGATCCCCAGGGGTTATTGAGACAACGTTCGGAACGTTCTTGAGGCAGTCGACATTATGATAGATCAGATATTATATTCTCTTTCCCCTACTTAGGATATGTGCGCATGGTACATCTGTGGTATAACGTTGTGTATAGGCCGGCCCAGCCATTTCTCCAGAGATCCATGGCCTAAATCTCCTGTCTTTGCATTTGGTAAGGTCAGCGGGGCCATGTCTGATACCGGTCGTACATGAACAAACCTACCGGGTCATTTTACTTTTTGGGTGTTTGACATCCAAGTGTCGTAACCGTCAGATCGTCGAGGTCGTCGTCATCATCAAGACTGATAATCGAGGTCCCTCCTTCGTTATTTCGCACTGCAGGGCCGAGTAATCTTCGTGACGCTGACGCAGCCGAACGCGACCCCTCGGCATAGGACGCTTCACTATCACTCCACTTTTAAGGAAGCTGAGATACTGCAGACTGCAGAGCATAGCGTACCGAATAAGAGAGGAATCTCTAAGCCTCTTGGGCGCCGCGCGAGACTTTCTCTCTCCTCGTTGCTGGGCGGCTTGACGTTCGATCTCGGCCATCCAGCCCTTATAAAGCTTGCCCGGCGGACCCTTCCGCAAGCGCTCGGCCATCTTCTCTTCTACGGCCTCGGCGCGCTCGAACGTCAATCTGTCGTGCATCGGCGTGGCCGCCAACAGCGTCAAGTCTATGGCCTGGGACTCGGCGGCCTTTTCGGTCCGCTGGTACTTCATCGCCTCGTTCCAGCTCGTGACAAAGGCCGGGTCGCCCTCGATATCCCGCATCCAAGTCGTGTTGGTGCCATCAGGCCGGCTCCAGTTTTTCCATCGAACCTTGTGAGGTCACGGATGGCATTATTAGTCCGTTCGCAGGTTTTCTTGAAAGGAACAGCGCATGCTTGCCTCGTAGCTGGGCGATCATGTATGGTGAGGGTAAGTAGTGTCGAGAGGTTTGGGCTGCACTGGCAGTAGAGCGGGGTCCTGCACGCACCTTGAGATGCCGAAAACGTCGACGTCTTCGCCCACAATACCATGAACTGGCCATTCTGAGTCATCCCCCTCGTCATCGGTCTCTTGGGGGCTCGGAGAGCGAGCTATCATGTCAGAGTCGGAAGCCATGCGGTTTCGGCGGGCTCGCTAGCGTCGGACCGCTTTACTTGCAGGCGCCCATGCATCTATCTTACTGTGGCCGCTGGCTCAAATGTCCGCATGCCCGCACCGTCAAAATCTCTCCTCCGTCAAAGAAAGCAAGTCACGATCATCGTAAGAAAGAAGAAAGAACGGGAAATCACGTGCGGGAGGTTATTTGTAGGGCCAATTCGACAGTTGTACAGGACAGGAAAATTGGCATTGATTGCCAATGGGTGCCGCGTGTTCCATCGACAGCTCGAAGAGGCCTGGAAACACTTCAAAAATGGGCCTACAAGCGAAGAGAACTAATTATTATCAATATTGACGGGGATCGTACTGTACAGTAACGAAACCAGCTGAGAATCAGAGCCACCCAAACATCTCTACATCTTGATCCCTTTTACAAAACCTCCTGCAACACCAGCGGCTCACCTGATGTTCCCTGAATCATCTATGACAGGCGTTTATCTGGTAGTACCATCTTTGCCTACCTGATCAACCTTCACCCAACACGATCTTCTCTGCCCTTGCTCAGCGCCTCTCGATCTTGACAGCCATGACGTTTAGTCCAACGTAGGTCTCCAAACACAAGCTCACTCTCGTGAAAAAGTGTCATCAGCTCCCTGATGTTCGATGGGAGCGCTCTGTCCCTGCGATTACGGAATGCGCAATTGCTCGCAAGAAACGAAGTCCGCCACAGTCATGTGTTGTATGTTTCCCTGGCGCCGTGAATTGTTGGAGCCTTGAGGCGACTCCTTGGGTGAGTGATCTGTGATCTTTCTCACAGTACATCTGGCAGAACTTGACAACAGCATCGACGATGCGATTTTTTCAATTTTGCACGAAAGATTGGTCGCCTAGGATAGTCTTGGATGTCATGATGTCAGGGTAACCCGTTGTAATACACCATGCTCCCTCAATTGTCAGTCGCACCAAAGAATGAATATGGAGGGAGATCAAACCGTTTCAGGTGTCTTCTTTCCTCTCTTCATCTCGACTTTGCTGCACACCTCAGAGAGAATGCTTATATATGGTGTGTCAACACAAGCAAAGAAAGGGATGTTGAAAAGTCCTTGAAGTGCTTTGCAACCCAACCGTCTGAAAAATGGCCCGAGGAAACATCTGCTTCCCAAATGGCGTTTTCATTGTAGTTGTACGGGCCTGCGAAAGCGAAGCATACAGTCTAGATGGTGATACTCAACATCGTCTCTGATGAACGATGAACTACAATCACGCGCCTGTCCTGGACACTATATTACGTGCGGCCTGAAAGCCAGTCCACGACCAAGCTCGCTTCATATTAGGCGAAGACGGCTTCTTCATGAGTGGCTAGACTCGCAAACTTGACACCATACCCGGCGTGGTTTCACTGCGGAAGATGATGAATCATGCATGAATCTCATCACATGGAAACACCCGCGCGCCAACGCGACTGATTGTAATGACTGATGTCCTTTTGTCTTGTATACCCGGCATATCTAGCAGCTACCAATCAGCACTGAAAAAGAGTGCGTTCTTGGCCTTTTGCAGAGTGGGGAACCTTATACAACTTCAAGTTAAACAGGCGGCTTTCTTACTGCCTCTGACGTGCTCTTATCTCCCGTCTCTGATATTTCCGAAAGATGTAGATTGGCACCGCAAGCCGTACAGGAGATCGTCAATGCTGTTGCCTGCGCTCTCGACCGCCCGCCCCGCCTTCTGAGAGATGTCATGCACGACGGCAGCCAAGTAATTACGACGGGTGACACCGCACTCGACCGGATGCTGGGGGGCGGTATCAGAGTCGGTATGATATGGGAATTCGTCGGGGAAGGGCGAGTCTCCGCACATGCATAACATGAGATCCACCCCAAATAACACTGGCACGCAGCGCATCTGGGAAGACACAGCTAGCATTGCAACTCTCGCTTCTTGTGCAGCTCCCCCTCGCTCAAGGCGGCCTCGATGGCTCAGCATGCTATCTCACCACCTCCGCCAGCCTCCCGACGCCCCGCCTGGTCGAGCTGCTGCACGAGCACCCGCTCCTAGCAGGCTCTCCCTGCAGCCTGGACAACATCCAAACGAGCGCGACCAAGACGGTACCCTCGCTCCTGCACGCCCTCACCGACGTGCTCCCCGCGCAAATCGCCGCCGCCACCGCGCGCACGCGGCCGCTCAAACTACTCGTCATCGACGCGCTCGCCGACCTCCTCCTCGACGACAAAAAGACCTCCACGGCGACGCTCGCCGAGCGCGCGCGCACCCTCGCCGCGTTCGCCGCGCAGCTGCACGCGCTCGCAGCCACGCATCAGCTCGCCGTGGTCGCCATCAACCGCGTGGCGGACGTGTGGGAGCGCCCGCGGCACGCGTCAGACGCGTGCGCCGGTCTGCGGCTGCCCGGCGAGCTGGTCTATGAGGACCACGCGCGGCTGTTTGGCCGCGCCGAGGGCGCGTCGAAGACCGCCGCGCTCGGGCTCGTATGGGCCAACCAGGTGAATGCGCGCATCATGCTCGCGCGCACCGAGAGGCGGTACAGCTACGTGGGGCCTCACCCTGCACTGCTGGCGGTGTCGGTGGCGGTGGAGAAGGGCGAGCATGATCGCAAGCGGCTCCGCATCGAGGGCGGTGCCGTGCGCGCGGATGAGATCGTCGTGCGTCGCTTGTCTGTGGTGTTTAGTTCCGTGTGCGCTGCCCCCGCCGAGGTCGATTTCCTCATTACTCCCTCACGCGGCGTGGAAACGCTTGCGGACGATCTGGGCGACGCTGGCATGGCGTCGGTGTCCACCGCCGCCACAGTGGCCCTTGTGCCATCGGCGAACGTGGTTCATCCGGCGTTGGCTGATGTTGCCCCGCTGGACGTTGGCTCTGTTGTCAGTGACCTTCGACATCCGCAATCCGGTGGCATACACGGAGGTGCACTGGACGACGACGACGACGTTTATTGGCGAGAAGTGGATGACTTTCCGTTCGTTGGCGATATTGTTGGCCTAGTCGACGGCACCGATCCACCGTGACTCTATTTCTAGGATGTAGCACCTCTTCGGTTGTATGAGACGTATGATGTATTTTAAGTACTCTAAACAGGCGTGATCATGAGTTACATGAATATATCGCTCATGGCTTCCTCTTCTGTCTCCGGGGAGGGTCTGCTAGCTTCCAGGGCTTATTTGGCTCTCCCAGCATAATTTCTTCAAACTGGCCGGCATGAATCACTTTGGGAGATGAGATGGCTCGCCGGGGAAAGTGGATTGGGAGCGGTGGTTCTTCCTTTGCGTTCTGGTCGGCGCACACGCCAGCGCAGTACGCTATGTCACGTCATTCAGGGAACAGCGGCAGTCAGTTGTGGCCTACGTACCCACGATGACGGAGATCCAGGCGAGGATGAGCGCGCAGATGAAGAGCACGGGGTGGCATGTGGTCTTGCCGCCCGACGGCTCGACACAGAGCCCATTCTTATCTAGGCGTATGGACCACCCAATAGCCGCGCCTAAAGGACGGAATTTTCGTCAGCCTGGAACCACAAAAAGTGTGGCAAGGGGAAACTCAGCAACTTACAGCTATCGAGAATGGCTACGGCGAAAAGAACCGGCCGGTCAAGCTTGATGTTGTTGAACACCCATGACCTCGTCAGGCATTTATAAAACATCCTAGAGAATAAGATTTTTGAGCTGAAAATCCCGCGGCCATGCCGTAGAGAGCCACCCGCACATTGAGATGACGATGGTACCAGCCATCGAGTTGCAGGTCACAAGCACGATCTCCAGTGCTGAATGAAAGATAACAAAGACGAGTAGGAGTCAGAGATGCGTCATTAAGGAGCTCGAGCAACACATGTTTGGCAAACCTGTGGCGACATTATCAAAGCTGATGATCGCGATCAAAGGCAAGACAATATTGATGACGACTAGAGATACTGTTGGCGGGCGGGGGCATCAGATGGCAGTCAGCATCCTCGTGGCTTGGGCGCCGGAAGGCCACCTGGGGAACTTACCATAACACAAAAAGAGGCCGAGCTGAGGAGGGAGAGCGAGCGGTAGACGAGGCATCTTGTCACAGACAAGTCGTTAGTAGAAATGACGGATCGCAACAAAGAAAGGAATGGCTAGGAAGTGCGAGAGATGGAACAGGAGAACGCGGCTGGGAATCCACTCCCCTCTTTAAAGTGAGGTCGGGTGTGGTGTGTCGTAGTAGCTCGTTCTGGCGTTGTGGGGTGGGATGATCGACCACAAATTGAAAAACCACTCGAGAGAGCAAAGGCGCTTTGTCCCACCCACCAAACTCGTGGGTACCGCATGGATGACACGATTGGTCTTTCATTTCAGTGGTACTGAAAAGCGAGTGTCCGGAAAGAAAGCAAGTGTTCTACAGCTTGGCTGTTGCGTGGGCCAATTTCCTCCCACACAATGACTGGGCAATACTTGCGAAGTGACAAGAGAGAGGTCTCGAGATGGGATTGTATGTCAACAGGTAGTCGTGTGATATATGACACGCCAGGTCCCAGCATTGCAGTCGGCAGGCGTTGCGTGGACAATGGACCGTAGCGTGACATTCCAAAGCCAACCTAGAACAGAGCATTTTATGCAGAGGTTTGTTGAAGGTCTAGTGAGTGACAGTGACATCGACGTCGACCACGACCGGACATGGCCGAGAACACGTCCAGGTCCAGGGCTGAATAATGCACGCGCACGCGCCACGCGACAAAAAACACAATTCAAATAGAATACAAGTAGACCACTACGCGAGATATGCAAGACAATGGGATACGAGTCACGCGGGACGCTGCGCGATGCAATTGAACACAAAGCTCTCCTTGGTGCCGCAGGCTGATAACCGTCTATGTCCAAGGGGGGCCGTCATCATAACACGACTAAAGACATAATTATAGTTAGGAAAAGAAGAAAAAATTTACGCGTCTGATGGTAGTTCCAGCCAGCCCTCCCGACCAAACGTGTTCTCGCCGGAGTAGCTCACATAGAGGAAGTTGTCCTCATCCCTACCGACGGCTTAATGTGAGCACGGGCAACGCGGAACAGATCCGGATAGCTACTTACTTATGCTCCTCGTATATCGCGCTCATCAGTGCTGCGGTTGGAGGAAGGGTCTCATCAACAAAGATAAAAATGGCCTTTTCAGGCGCGAGCTTGATCCGCTTGCGTATCACGTAGACGAATTGACCGACAGTCAAATCCTAAGTGCGGAAAAATATAATGATGCAAGAATGATTAGAGGACCACTGAGTTACGTACCGAAGGCACCAGATACTTCTTCTTGTCGATGGTGGGAATGTCTGTCCTGTCCGCCTTTTCGCATATGACCTGTTCAGGGCGTAGGTGGGCAACCTCTGAGGGACGATGTGGGAGATAACGTACGGGAATGCGATCAGGGTACTTCTGGCGAATGCGCTCGGCCTCAGCCTTGCGTTTCTCTGAGAGAGGAGAGCACGATCAGAGCGGGATCGCGTAGCCATGAGGGGGAATGCGGCTCACCGAAGGGGTGCTCATCCTTAAATTTGGAACGCATGGTGATGGTGATCTATGAGAGGACGTTGGGTAGAGGGTTGCGAGGCACGAAAGTGAAAGTGACGGACGTGAGGGTGGCTTATAACACGCACACGCACACGCGGTTGACGGGGCCGACGACGTGCTCGAGTCAACAAAGCACAACAACCCAATTTCACTTATTTAGTGCTCTGCTCTTGCTCGCTCTCACTCCTCCTTATTCGGTTCTCTACGCTACGCTACATCTCGCTCGAGTCTATTGGCTTTATTAGTGACATCTTGACCTTTCCTCTTTGTGTGTTTTTGTCCTTCTCCACTTCGACCCTCACCGTGACCTTGTCGAATACGGCAATCTCGATATCCTCCCCTCCTGTACCTGAGGATGGTATCGTAAAAGTGTAGTTGTCGGCGTCAAATCTCGTCTCGCGCTTGAATGTGACTAAGCCTTCGATCCCAAGCCTGTAGGATAGGGTCAAGCCTTATGTTAGTACCCGTCTGGAACTCGAGAAACAGCACCAACTTTGACACGAATACATTAAGACCATTGCGGAAAGTCCGGATGACAAATGCTTCCTCAGTCACTTTACTAGCACCGAGGGATGCAGATTTCTCTGCGCGAGCTCTGAGCGCAAGGCCAACGTAGAACTCTATGCTGGCACGGCCAGCCATCTGTGCCATGCGATGTCTTCTGTTTACGACATCCAATGCGCGCTCAACATGCGTCTTTGAATGAAGAGACGCGTGCAATGGACAATAGGAGATTGCCGCAGCAAGTTGCCGGTGCACGAGGACGTCTAGTAGCTGTTATCTAGAAAACGCCAGAATGCAAGCATAACGGTGTGCTCACCAGCATAACGTCGAATGGGACTCGTAAAGTGTGTATAAATTGGACTAGCCAGACCGTAGTGTCCGAATGTTTCCTTGGACACGCTGCCCGAGCAGAAATACTCTGCGGATAGCATACATCGCGTCGCCATTATCCTCACAAGCGTGTTGAATGCAGGCTCTCGGGGATCCTGTAATTATTGTCTTAGTGCCTGTCTAGAAATCAATCAGGGGATACCCACAATACACTTATCCAGCGATGCTGCTAGTGCGCCAGAGCTCGATACGTCTAGAGATATGCCGCGGCGTTTCTGAAGGATGTCCTGAAGCTTTTCGAAATTCGCTTTCGGGGGTGGCATGTGTCTTCTGAGAACAGCTGTTTGCGGGAATACCTCCTGTATTTTTTGTGCAACGCTTATGTTCGCAAGAAGCATAAATTCTTCCACCAAACTGTTGGTTTCGTGCATCTCTTTCTGCTCAACATCTATGGGGTCTGAGGACTCTGCGCTATCGAGATGGATTTTGACTTCTGGCGATGCAAGGTTGAGCGCTCCTGCGGCCATGCGACCTGCCTTCAACTTTTGCGCAATGGTGTTGAGGAGCCGGATGCTGTCTGTCAGTTCGTCCTGCTGGTGTCTACGTGTCTCGTAAGATCATTCATAAAGACAAAGGGTGTCCAACAAACGGGTCATCTTTTCGAATTTGTGCTTCCTCGTAAGTGAAAGCGCATTTCGACGCAATGATAGATTTGGTAAACCGGACGTCCACGATCTTCGCGTCAGGTGTCAACTCCTATAGTTTGGCGAGCACGTCAGAAGTTCCGAGAGGAATGAGGAACGTTCTACTCACCCAGATTACTGAGAACGCCAATCGTTCGACAAAGGGTCGGAGGGAGCAAAGGTTTGTCCCAAGAAGGGCAGGCAGCATGTCTATACGCTTGTCAACGAGATACACTGTAGTTCCGCGTGCAGCGGCTTCGGCGTCCATGGGGTTGTCGGGGAGAACAAAGTGAGAAACATCGGCGATGTCTCAAATGAGATTCAATACAAAGCCTTTCATCCGAGCAAAAAAAGATCGAACTCACGGACGCCTGCTTCAATGTTCCCATCTTTCAATCGACGAGCATGTAAGGCATCGTCAATGTCCTGGCAACCTTTGGAATTGTGTGGTTGGTAAATTGCCTCACTAAGAGTCAGAGATGCGCACCAGGTGGGTCAATGCTACAAATATTGAGCTGTCGCAGGTCTTCACGATCTCTCCAAATAGGGTTGTTATCCTTTTTTGGTGGCACGACCCATTGCTCTCCTTGAGGTGGCAAGCAGTCCAAGATAGCCTTCCCAAATGGTCGGTATGGGACATCAAATTCGAGCAACAGGCTTTCCTGCTCAGCCTCCTTGCTTTCAACCCTTCCGAGAGCCCTAACGAAGTGACCTTCGGGATAGCGTGTCGTTATATCCCACCTGTCGATGGTGACAAGAATCTTTTGGCCAACAAGTGCTGGCGCCTGTCGGGTACGCATTCGGATGCGTGGCAAGAGACGCGAGACCGGGGTTGCAAATACAGTTTGTTGAGATAACGATGTTGTCGTGGACGAATTAAGGGAAGTACTATCAATGTGGCAGACATATCTGAATATGAAAATCATGTCAAGACTGGCAGCAGATCGGATTGGTGTCCACATACGCTCGCCAGTTTCTCTTGATGATACCAACAATGCGACCCGTGGGCTGCTTCTCAGACATTGGTCGAGAAGGAACTTCAGTCCGTAACGCGGATTCATCTACGAACACTCTTTCACCTTCCTCATCCGACTCGTCTGCGTCGTCATTTTTCAGCGTAGCTGTGGATTGATCAGCATAGTCCGAGAGAGATCTAGGACACCAACTCACAGTCCTGGTCAACTACCTCGTGCGTAGGTGCCTTCCACTCATGTTCACTGAATACTTCGACTGCTACTATATCTCCTTGTACGGCCCGATTCATATTCTCCCGCCCGATCAAAAGAATGGGTTTGCTATATGCCTCTACATTGACACTACCCTAAAATCCATCATCAAAACTGCAGTCATTGGTTGACTAGAGTCGAGCTGACCTCCAAAAAATTGAACTGGTTCGCATTGAAATGTCCTGGATGCAATTGACCGACTTTGACCCCTGCCATGACGGCACCAGTGGACAAATACTGAGTCATGGCCCATAATTGGCTACAACTACAAGTGAACAACTGGTAGTAGCTCACCTCAGGATATAAGGGAGGACGGCCAGCAGCTACGGTTGGCTCAATATGATCGGATCCCGCTGATAATAGATCGACAAGTTGAGTGGAATCAGGCAAGCCCTCGACATATTGACGGACTACGAGCAGACGAACAAGTAAGCTCATGGCCGTGTTTGCGATGAAATTAGTTGCAAACCTGAAGAACAAGGTATCCCTTCTTTCGCAGCTTTCAGTCTATTCCCGACATCGTCTGTTAAAAGTAAAATTGTTGGCAATGTTGGTTGCGGTTGTCCTCGGATTGGTGGACGTGTAAGGGATAAGTGCGTGTTGTACCAAGCAGTCCCGACGCGGATAGCTGGAGCTCCCGAGTCAGCCTAGGTCGGTTTGTGGTACTGAACTACAAGTACCTCGGTCATTGCGGTCATTTGGAGACTCCCCTACTTCGCGAACAACGGCAGTTCCCCTGTTGTATGTGAAATAGTGGTTCCCCACAGAGATAGAGCACTCACGAGCGAAATTCATTATAAAACATCCAAGTACGTTTCTCGTCCAATTTCATTAACGCCTTCAGTCGATTGTGCAGCGGAAGTGATCGATGTCGAACTTCCTCTAACACGGTCTGCAATAGTATAATAGGTGCTCTGAAATAGCTCGATTCCATGAGATCCATCTGCAAAAGGTAAACTCAAGCCGGACTGTAGCACCGTGCGATGGAGGACATACCTGAGCAAGAAACACATTTGTATCGGGTAGGACAAAATGGCCGTTAGGAAATAACTTGTGATCGACGGCACCGCTGAAAGGAAGATGTAATCCAGGAGTAGAGGCGCATTCTCTACATTTCTCTATTCCACAGGAGACATCGTCCCGTAGATATCTCTCGCGGATGACTGGAAAGGCCTTAAGACGTGGACACGAACCAACGCAACCACAACGCACCTTTGACGACTTTTCCTCTGGCGGTTTTCTTAAAAAATTTACGTTGTGTGAATGCAGCATCATCCCGCTGGCGTTTGCGTATCGTGATTTCGACCATGGTTGTGGGGGCGATGTGATGATGGCGAGGATCTAGTCTAACCTAATCTCTCACTCTTACCACGGCGCTGGCCACCGTACCTAACGTACAGCTCACAATTCCGCGTCACCACAGCTCCACGCGCCAGTCTTGCTTTGCACACTTGGGACGCGATGCATATACTCTGGCTTCTTCTGCCATTCGTCCCCTCCGTCGCACCACAGCCTTCAAACGATTCTGCCTCACTCCTATGGGGACCCTACCGCCCCAACCTCTATTTTGGCCTCAGGCCCCGCATACCCCAGTCTCTAATGACTGGTCTTATTTGGTTTGGAACCCAGGACTATCAATCTTTCTCCAGCGCGTTTTCTTTCAGTGACACGTAAGCATTATTCTGACGCACTTCGTAGAAGCACGCCATACTTGCGACCAAGGTGACGGATTGGACGGGTACACGTGGACTCAGTTCGATGCGCGAGAAGGGGGAATTCAAGTTTTAACGGATAGTCAGAACAACGTCAAAGTTACGACCGAGCTATTGAAAATCCAGGGTGGCGAACATGGTGGAAGTTGGGCAGCGCGAATAAAGGGAGAGCCAATCAATGAAGGTTCGGATGTCTTGGGACTCCATCTAGAACCCATTCTCACCGTCATGCTGCGTACAGAGAGGCCTTCACAGACTTCGTTTATCTTCTACGCCGGGTTGGAAGGGATGGGGGGTCTTGATTTGGAAACAGACGAAGATGAGAACGTGCGCAACTACTCTTTCTGCTTGCACCAATAACTGACTGGGTGCACCAGGGTATTGATGGTCCTGTTATGCTCTCCGGGTCAACGCCTGAGCTTGATGAATTTACTATTCGAATTGTGGATGGTACGCCCTAATCATTCACCACTTCTACTCATTTCCAACTGAGCTCGTAGGTCCAAACAATAACGTCTTTACTGGTGGCCCATTCTTTGATGCTTTTGCTCAGCGTGTAGGGAAAACCCATTATAACGGTTTTCGTGTTCCTGCAGGATATGTTTGGCAGGCAAAAGGTAGGCGCACATCCCTGCTGGTCTAGGTAAGGTGTCTAAATACGGCCTAGAGTTCATCATGAAAGAGATTGTCCAAAACGCCGAGAAGGCCGTGAAAGATACCAAGGGGCCGAACTCGGTCCCTCACCCTTCATTCACCCTGCAGCTGTCTGACGAAACGCTCTCCGGCAGTAACCTGTTCGCTATACAAAAGTTCTTTGAGGGAGAGTTCCAATTTGATGTGTTTTTCGAGAGCCGAAGTGCCCGGAATAAGTTGAGCTGTATGCGTCATAAACGATGATCGACAAGATTAGCATGCTAACGTTTCTGCAGCTGTAACCCTCGATGAGGGAATCGCCGCGTTTTCGGCGTCATTCACCAAGCGTTTTCATGACATATTCCCCATTCCTGAGTCTCCTGACAGAGAGGCACTCGACGCGTTTTCCCAAGCAATTACCTCAAACCTTCTTGGTGGTATTGGTTACTTTTATGGCACATCGATTGTAGACCCTTCGTTCTCGTACGACTGGGATGATGATAGCTCGCCAGCGGACAGTGATGACGACCAGGGACACACCGCCAATGGTCCTCACTTGACAGAACCGAGAGCTCTGTTGACCGCGACACCCAGTCGCAGCTTCTTCCCAAGGGGGTTCTATTGGGATGAGGGCTTCCATCTTTTACCTATTGGCGAATGGGACAACGACCTTAGGTTAGTGCCCTCGCATCCTTCATTTGCCTCTGTTGAGCCATAGCACAGCCTAGAGATCCTAAAAGACTGGGTGGACCTAATCAACGATGATGGCTGGGTTGCTCGCGAACAGATCCTCGGCGAAGAAGCGCGTAGTAAGGCATGTTTCCGAGCCTTACATGACTGTTGAACATTTCAATCAATACCACGATTATTAGGTCCCAGAGAAATTCCAGACACAGGTTCCCAGCTATGCCAATCCCCCTACGTTGACCATGGCCGTGACGGCATTTATCAAACGCCTCAGACGCCATGCCGAACCAAATGACCTAGACCTGGGTTTGGGCCTGGGTACAGGGAGCCCTCAGATGTACTTTGCAACCTCACAAGCCTCACGCGGTCGTCGATACCTAGAAGACCGAGAACTTGCGCTTTCTTTTTTGCAGTCGATATACGAACCGCTAAAACGCCATTATGAGTGGTTCAGGCGTACTCAACGTGGGCATTTAAAGCAGTATGGACGTAAAGCTCGCTCAAGGATGGAAGCTTATCGTTGGCGCGGCCGTTCGGAGAAGCACGTCTTGACAAGTGGCATGGACGATTATCCTAGGGCACCACCTCACATTGGAGAACTACACCTAGACTTGCTATCCTGGATGGGTTTCTTTTCTAGAACTATGAAGGAGATTGCAGAGTTTGTCGGCGAGGAGGAAGATAAATTGTACTATGCCAACAACGAGAAAGCCGCGATCGACAATCTCGATGGTCTGGGGTCTGCTGTCTTTGTCCTCTATAATGTTCTAACAGCTTTGTCGAACAGACCTACATTGGAACGAAGATTCACAGATGTATTGCGACGTCGGAGTGGATGACGACGGTACGAATACGCCCCTGGTTCCCTTGACAGTTGGGTATCTAAGAACTTGACGTATAACAACAGATGAATCCTACCATGTCTGCGATAAGGGCTATCTGTCGTTGTTCCCCTTTTTATTGTCCTTGCTTCCGGCAGATTCCCCACGCCTCGGCTCCGTTCTAGACGTACTGCGTGACCCCCGGCACTTGTGGTCACCGTATGGCCTTCGAAGTTTATCCGCATCACATCCCGAATATGGAACGGGCGAGAACTATTGGAAAGGTCCTATATGGATCCAAATGAACTATCTTGCATTGCAGTCGTTGCATGAGGTGAGCTCACGTGCACTCCAGCGAACTGACTAGGATACTAGGATATGTCTACCTCTAGACCTATGCTGTACATGAGGGCCCATACAAGGACAAGGCTCGAACAATCTATTCGGAACTCCGTCAGAACATAATTGACAACGTTTTCAGGGTGCGTGGTCGTGTTCATTGTACTCATTTCATTCATACAATTGACTGGATCACGTGAAGGAGTATGAACGTACGGGTTACGTCTGGGAACAGTATGATCCAAATACGGGCGAAGGGAGAAGAAGGTTCGTCCCTACGGATATGGTTATATTGAATTTCGAGGGCTTGTGGCTGATGCTGATGCGTTCGGTAGTCATCCTTTCACAGGATGGACTTCTCTAGTGACGTTGAGTGAGCCTACCCAAATCAAACCCATGTGGGTGATGACTCATTCATGAATTTACAGTCCTCTCCGAGAAGTATTAACTAAGTTTACTTTTACTGTGCGGGTGCACGGCCTTCGCCACATAAGTTAGTTCTTACTCACGCCGTACCATTGGGATTACAATAAACGCCTGAACACCTGGCACCTGGCATCACAGCGCCTATTAGGTGTGGCGGAGCGCCAGGGCCAAAGCTAAAGCAACGAATAACAATTTCCACCGGAATGACCTGACACCAAGCGGATGGTGCGGTCGCATTGCCACGGGCAAGTCGTCGGTCACCGGAATTTAGGCACAAGTAGAACAATTTATTGGCTGCAACCACAGATCACAGTCGCCAAATTGGCAGTGGTATGTTACGACGTCTGTACAAGTTGCTATTGCATGGGGTCAAAAGCAATATTAAGTGGGATAAGTGGCGGTTTTCATAACAGAAACGTGGTGTGTAGGGTAGGGCACTGGATGATAGTTACGGCGCAAGATAACGATAACGAAGATGATGTGCATTTTCCGGAATCAGTTAACAAAAAAGGTAAGTGCGTAGGTGCCATCGGCTACTTCCGCTTCGCTTCCTTCAAACAGCGCTGGGGCTGTCCTGCTCCTGCAATGCATCGTTGCTACTGTGTACTGTCGCCGAGTGTATAAGCGGTGTCGATTAACAACAATACTATTTGATATACACAGTGTCCGAGTAGCATGTGGCCATGCCATGGCCAGCAAGAATAGTTTAGCTATTGGGTGGCATGAAGTTCAGCTCTGCTTTTCGGCCTGTAAACTCTGCTTTTTTCGGTGTGTAAACCCGGACCCGGGTTATGGGTCGTTTGGTGATTGGTGAGTTAAAAGAACAGCCTCGTGTTGGCATGTGATCACTGCGCGGGGTACTAGTAGTCATCAAGGTCTAGGACAGTTTTCCATCATCACTCTACCCGCCACCCCCCACGAGATTCATTAGCCCCCAACGTTGCAAATGCAGGTTTATCTGGTCAAGAGTGTCTTCTCGTTGCTGGTACCATTTACTAGTTCCCCAAGACTCCTCATAGAGCTCTGACCGCCTTGTGTATGCAGACTTTGCTCTATGTCTATGTAACGTTTCGAGACACGCAAGACCGCAGCCCGATCGACCCTTCTCGCACAGAATGGGACGTCTGTTGGCCCGTAGCAACTTGGTACATGACCTGGCATACAGGGATTTGTTTATCTGTCCTTTCGCTCCCTTCTCGGCTCTTCAAGCTAGAGTGCGCTTCCTTCTCTTCTCCGGGGTCAGGGTTTTTGACTTTGCTGGCCGCTAGTCCGGACGATTACAATGTCCCCCATGGCCCTGATTGGAGACGCCTAACAGTCCTGTTACTTTGGTATCTTGCGGGCATTCCAGTTGCTTATGTGATGCGTGATGCGTGCATTGTTGGGGCACCTGGGACATGGGCACGTGCGATCAGAGTGTTCATCGAGGGTGTAGTGGCATTTGGTCTGGGCGGTTTCATTTACGTCGGTGTATTTCCTTTTGAACCTCCATGAGGACACGCTAACATCGCGCAGGGACTGGGACGCTATTTCTTCCCACCACCGCAGTTCCGCCTGCCAGTACTGCCCTTCTCCCCAGAAAAGGCCCCCTCTGTCCAACAAACTGGCCCCAAGCCTCGTGGTGCTGCGGAATATGTTTAAATGGTATCCTATCCCTTAACCCATAGTTTTGGTAGTGTTCTTGAGATCCTCACCATGTGGTGTGCCATATGGCAAGTTGGACAGCGCGTCGCTCACTCACGTCAACCATTTTCACCTTCTGGAACTCGATCATTTCAAGGCAGATAGCCAGAATGGTTTACCTCTTTCATGGCTCGTGAAACCCCGAGTAGACTTGAATTACCTTTTGTTTCGAAACAGAGCCTCCATGTTCATGACGTGATTCTACTTGCGCGTGGAATATTCTCAGGTTACAAAGACATGGACGATTGTCCCACCCATGAAACAGAAGTGAGACACCCAAGCAGCAAGTCTGGGGGTCAAGTCAATGCAACGATTCACGATCGAAGTTGGTTGAGACAATTTCAATCTAGAGGAGTGAAGCCAGCGAGGGGTCATGGGACGGAAAACACACATAAATGATACGAACGCCACCATGAACCATGAATGATCCGGTATGCACTGTGCGCTGCTAGGCAGATCTCGAAAGGCCCATCTAGATACTGACTAATGACGGTCCCGAAAAGTCTAGAGTCTAGAAATGAGCACGTTTATCGCTTTCTTCCATCTCGGCTATATCGAATATCCTATATTGGATATCGGCGATGTCCCGGAAGCCGAAAACAGCGACGGTGGTATTGCCTTTGCCACCACTGCTCGAAGAAACATCTGACACCCAAAGTCTAGAAATGATTCCCGAACAACGAATGATACAGTACAATGACTACTTATAGATCTACAGTAGTGCTTACAATGATGTCATGAGTCGAATACAGCTCTAGTAGGGTTCGAGGACACGGACATGATGCGTGACTTTAATCATCGTATAATAATACGGAGCGATTATATCTTGTCAACAGCCAACGGCGACCTCATTTGTATAGAACAATGCCCAGGAAATCGGGACTCCTATCCTAGGATGCTATGCTTTGGCAATAGAACTGACGTTAGCACAACCCCCAGAGATCGTGCCAATGGCGATAACGGTCCGATTTTCAATAAGATATACGAGACTACACTGCAAATTTGATACACTTATCTATCCCCGATGTAGTATTGACAGGAAGGATAAGGCTATAGCTAGATGAAACTTCAAGGCAATGCGATTAGTTGTTGGTCCATAAGCCCACTACGTATTCTATCGACTCGGAGATACCCCGAGCCCGAGTCTCAATTACTTCAAGACGTCACATGGACTATCGAGAGTTATGATCACGGGAAGTGCGTAGCGATCTCGTAGCTGAGAGTCATATCCCGTCTTAATTGAGAAACTTGGCGCACAGTTCCAGTGTAGGTCACTCCGCTCATTCCGTAGCTTATCATGTACTAGTATGTAGGCTCTCTGGCCATACAATAGAACTGTGCTTGTGATGATCATCCTGTTACAGATGGATTCTGTATCTGGGCCTTTCTTGGAAATCAAGGGCCACGTGTATAGATCATCAACGGCGAGGAAGGACGGTGTGACAACGAATTCGAAGAATGTAAGTATCGCCTGGATGAGGGAACACGACGGGATCAAAGCCGGAACGGGCGGCATCAATCTGAGACCACCAGGCAAACGGAATGAACACGGAACTACTGTAACACAGCCAACGGCGGTGCGAGGATGAGGGCTGTTAAGGAACCTGATGTAAGGGTGGTGGGTCGGGAGCGGGAAGGTTGCAATACCCGAACCCGGACGGGAAGAATCCCGTACTATCCGAACACGTCTGGAGGCGTGGAGGCGTCGTAGACGAAGGAAAGTGAGCGTCAGAATGACACCGTCGTTCTCATAGCAGTGGTGGTCACCGCCGTGGTTAGTAGTAGCCAGAGCGTCTTGAATGCTGAAGAATGGTCTACTCGGTCTGGGAGCGTGTTGAGAACGACCCTTCCACGAGGCCTATTCCTATCCTAGTTAGTTCGCAGTCCCACGCCGATGCTCGAAACACTAGAACATCGTACACTGCGCCGTCATTATTAGGGCCAAATTGAAGGACCTACATCACTGATGACACCAAACGGGCTGGTGAAACCAACCTGAAGGATAGTAGCCTCCCAGCTCTCATGGCGAAACCACGTAGCATCGTGCAGATCCAGAAGTTAGCCAGTACATTATGCTTCCCTCGTCCCCGCTAGCAGTCACAGAGACCGACGCTACCGAGACTAGACTACTAGCTTACATGAGTTGACACTTAGCTAAGTTTCCGTCACGGAGCATGTCCGAGTCAAGTCAACGAGGAGGGTGGCATTTGCGACGAAGAATCCAAAGGATTCGAATGGCTACTAGTATGCAAATGCGATGATTGGAGGTTGGAGGATGTGCTCAATACAACTGCACGTAGAGGCGCGATCTACCCGTGGCCACTTTCAGGAAAGCCGTCTGGCCTTTCCCGGCGTGGGTGATAAACCCGATGACAAGTCTGCCGCTTAATCCGCCGCGGATGAAGAAATGCCAGATCCACACACAACCACATTTGCACACACTTTGCCATCCTTGGGACCCTCTCCGAACACGTACGTCCCCAAGAATCGGCTGCGAATAAACTGGTAAAGAATGTGGCGTGCCACTCATGACCACGGCCCCGCACCTCCGTGTTGGGTTGGAGTGAGAAGTGTCAATGTCAATTAACCTTTAGGTTTAGGTAAGGTTCGAGAGTCGAGCACTTGCGGGCTTTGGGGCATCAAGCATCGCTCCAACAAACCGTGGAGTGGCAACCATCGAGTACCGATCGATCGTAAATTCGGCGACTTTGGAGCTATCGCACTAATTTGTGGCGCGTTGGAGTTAAAAGAACTCCAACAGGTGGAGCCGAGGCTCCCTGTCTTAGTCTTAAGAGCTCGAGCCTGTGGCGTTTGTAGCTCAAGCCATTTTTGCCGCGCTCCCAAGTGCGCGGTTTTAGCAATCGCGACAAATTTTTATGTTTGGGGGAGTGGAGTCTTATAAGTGAAATGAAATCTGCGGCTTGGAGAGAGCCGCATTGGATATCATAGTGGGCTTTCAGTTTGGCTCGGGCCGACCTCCCCGCGATGAATTGAAACGGGTCCGGGAGGAATGAAACGATCCATACGTGAGCACGCATTCCAATTCCAATCGAGGTGCAGAACCAGCCGCATGAATATATTCTATTCGTATGCTTGATAAAGACGCGATAGCAAGTGAGAAAGCGATAGATAGCGTGACGATAGCGTGAAGCATCACTACACGAGTCCGATGTAAACCGGGTCAGGAATTAAACACAGCGTGACGTTTGGTGCAAAGCGGTAAGACACAAAAATAAAAGAAAGGAGATATATGGGTGCTGTGACAGAGATGATATTCGTACACATGCATGACAGATGATTGAAACAGGTGGTTTCGCAGCGCGTACTTCCAAGATAAAGAGACTCAGAATACGTCCGCATCAAGGCTGAAAGAATCAAAATGCAATGAATTTAGCCGCATCTCAAAGCTGATTTCTTGCTCTGGGTATGGGCCCTCATCCGAAAGATTGTGTAGCAGATCAAGGCCGGCATGCCGCCGCGGCGAGTCGTAGTCCTCCTCCCCAGAGTCCCACCCGTCCTCGACTGGTGTCTGAACAGTCGGTGACGGGACGAGTCCATCTAGCTCGGGAGTTTCTTCCACCGGCTGAGGTTCCAGATCCGGCACTGGCACCGGCTCACGCGTGTCCGTCAAATTTCCGGAGAATATAGACTGGAGGTTGACGGAGAATTTATGCCGAGTGCCGCGAATCGAGAAGGTCGGCGATGTGGGGCGAGCGGGCTCAACGTCAACGGACGACAGTTGCAAAGCGGGCGTAGACAAAGATCCGCTGCGGGAGAAGTACGGCATGGTTCGGAAGCGTCCGGAATGCGATGATGACGAGTCAGCCGCGGTGCCGATGACGTCGGGGGCGTTTGTGGCAGGGGTGGGTGCGGCTGCGGAAGTGCCGAGGCCAAGTCCGAAGAGGTTCGAGAGTGGCTGTGACGCCCGCTTCTTCAGCCGCGGCGTGTTCGGCAGGGTCGACATGGTTTTCGCATGCTTGTCCGCAGTTGCAGTGCCCGCCAACGCACGCGCGGGGCGCGCGAGCAATTTGGCAGGGTTGCCGTTCTCTTTCGCTGGAGTAATGTATTCCGCCGCTGGCTGCTTGCGCGGCGCCTTGGCGACATTCTTGATCGAGCGTAACGCCTGCGCGGCGCGCGAGCGGAGCGTCTTGGATCTCCTGAGCACGGGCACAGTGCCGTGTGCATACGCAACGTCGGGCATGCCCTCTCCCCGCCGCACTTTCATGACTTCAACGATGTCCTCGTCGTCCCGCTCCTTGGGGCGCTTCGGGCTTTCCAGTATTGGTGCGAGGCCCAGAGGGTTTGCTTTGCGGGACAACGAGGAATGGGAACAGCCACGTCGCGGCATGACCACATCACCATCTGCTTGGCTACGGTGGAATATTGGTGCGTTCGCTGCGATCGGTTGTACAGTCTCGGACCAGACATCAAACTTGGGTTGAGGGTCCCCCATTTCAGGTGTCGTAAGTGCCGGCGCAGGTTGTA
>QFEA01002475.1:0-10203 GCA_003315975.1 Lactifluus echinatus
AAGCCCAGGACCAGGAGGCCACAATATCCCGTGGGACGGCTGGTACAGCAGCAGAAAAGGAGAGCCAGTCGCGCTTACCTTCAGTCACAACACTTGGTTCCTATTCCGTAAGGAACACAATCCAGACACAGGGGAATACCGCGGAGGAGAAGCATACGAGCTTCCAGAACACACAAAGTTTAACCCACACCTAGACCGATTCAAGGGGACGAAACTAACGCAGCAAGTAATACAACCACTGCTCGAAGCGCTGCAGGAAGAAAGCACAGAACCACAGGACGCAGAACCTACAGATCAGGAAGAGACCGCCGAAGACACTCCAGATTCTACAGACGACGAACCTGAAGACAAAAGAATGTCCACAGCCACGATTACCATCGCGCGCACAATATCAGGAAGTGGAGGAGGTGGGAGTAACACCCCTGGAGGACCACCAGGCGGTGGAAATCCAGGGAACGACCCAGACAACCCGGGACCCGGAGCGGATGAACCAGGAAATGCTCCCGGACACGCACGAGCCGGAACGCACGGCAAGATGGAGGGACACCCTCCATTTGTGTACAACGGAGATCGAACCAAGGCCAAACCATGGCTGCACGCCCTGGTCCTCTACCAGTTCATCAATCGCGACAACCAGATGATAACCAATCCCCACAACAGAGTGGCCCACGCTCTGTCTTACATCGAAGGCGATCGGGTAGAAGCCTGGAAACAAAGAACGATGAACTGGGTCGTACAAGAACCGATCCCGCGACCGCCGTACCGGAACGTATGGGAACAGTTTGAAGCTGACTTTGTCAGGGATTGGCACGATACCAACGAACAACCACGGGCGATCCAGAAACTGCATCAGCTCCGCCTTCAAGGAGGAGATATAGATGCATACGTGGCCGCATTTGAACAAGAAGCAGAAAAAGCTGAATACGACTTAAACGACGCAGCTACTCTAGAGATCTTCAAAAAGGGGCTCACCAACTACAAGTTAGTCGAGACCGCCATGCTCCACGACAACCCCAGAACATGGGAAGCATGGACACAATCGGTCAGACGAAGACAAGGAGAACTTACCAGCCTCCAAGAGCTACGCAAACCATTCTGGAACGACAGGAAGAAGGGAAACTGGCGTCCCTTCATAGGACAGGCACAAGGGCGACCCTTCCAACCGCGGGGACAGTACCACAAAGACCCAAACGCAATGCAGGTGGACGCACTACGAAAGGCAGTCACTGATCAAGACAAGGAGGACTACCGCAAAAGAGGTGCATGCTTCAACTGCGGTAGACAAGGACACATCTCTAGAAACTGTCCGAAACGCACCACGCAACCTGCGCCTGCCAGAATGGCACAGGCCAGCACTGCACCACCAGAAGAACCAGAAATGAACCCCGAACGCGTACTAGCCTATCTCCGAGGGCTTAACGACGAGGAGTATAGGAATCTGAACCAGCAATGGGCAGAGCGTATGGGGGAGGATAAGGAGGGTTTTGGTCAAGCCTGAGCAAAACGGCCTTTGCTCGGGCTCTGTTTCAACGCGATGTATTCATGCCTCGGATTAATGCAATGAGACTTCTTGTGCAGTTCCGAACCGCGTTGAAAATGGCCGACCTCATAGCCTTCGTAGACAGTGGAGCTACGGAGTGCTTTATAAGTCAAGAGTTTGTAGACCAACACAAACTCGGGACGAAGCTCCTCCTCCATCCGAAACGTTTACACAACGCGGATGGTACCAGCAACAAAAGTGGATCGATTACTAAATATACAGATCTAGAAGTAACCACAGGAGACCAGGTGCACACACTACGCTTCTACATAGCAGAAATGGGAGGCGACCACATGGTCCTGGGATACCCCTGGTTTGTAGCGGCCAATCCAAAGCCCGACTGGGGGCAAGGAACACTCGACGCAGCAGTAATCGTCAAAACCGCAGGAGCAGCTGGACCCAAAGCAGAAAAGTGTACGCGCATTGCAGGGATGCGCACAGCTACGGTACAGAACCGCCCCTTCCTGAAAAAGGGAGAGAAACTGGTGCTCCGACTCTGCAAAAACACCGTAGCCCAACAACTTGCAGAACAAGCAGCACCAAAAGAAGAGAAACCATGGGACCAAATTGTCCCGAGACACTACCACCGGTTCGCAAAAGTATTCAGCGAAGAAGCATCCAAACGATTCCCACCTTCACGGCCATGGGACCACGCTGTGGAGCTCAAGGATGGAGCGCCCGACACCATCGATTGCCATATATTCCCACTAACGGTTGCGGAACAGGAGGCCCAGAGCAAATGGTTGGACGAGCAACTCAAGATGGGGTACATCCGGGGGACGAAGTCCAACTATACGTCGGCCTTCTTCTACATAAAAAAGAAGGATGGTGCATTGCGACCAGTAATTGACTACAGGGCACTGAACAAGTGGACGAAACGCAACAACTACCCCCTCCCCCTGATCGACGAACTCATTGACAGATTGACCGCTCGGGCAGACAGACCAGCGGAACTGTTTACCAAACTAGATGTACGTTGGGGGTACAACAACATCCGCATCAAGGAAGGAGATCAGTGGAAAGGGGCGTTCAAAACAAACCGAGGAACATTCGAGCCCATGGTCATGTTCTTTGGAATGACCAACTCGCCGGCAACCTTCCAAGCAATGATGAACCACATATTCAAGGACCTCATCGACAGCGGATATGTAACGGTGTATATGGATGACATCCTAATCCACACACCCAAGGACTACGAGTTACACCGGCAGATCGTGGAACAAGTACTTCAAGTGCTTCAGGACCACGACCTCTACCTGAAGCCCAAGAAGTGTACGTTCGAAGTGCCCAAAGTCGAGTACCTCGGAGTGATTGTCTCCGAAGGACACGTAGCCATGGATCCAGTCAAGGTGGAAGGAATTCGCCAATGGAAGACACCACGCAACCTGAAGGACGTCAGGAGTTTCCTGGGGTTCCTAAACTTCTACAGGCGATACATTCAAGGGTTCAGTGCGAGGGCCGCACCATTGAACAGGCTAGTAGCCCACTGCGCAAAAGGACACAAGTTCAAGTGGACTGAAGAAGAAGAGCGCGCCTTCAGGGGACTAATAATGGCTGTCACTGAAGCACCAATGTTGAAACAACCCAATTTTGACAAACCATTCGTCGTGGACACGGACGCATCCCAGATAGCCATGGGAGCGGTGTTACAGCAACACGATGAACAAGGAAAGCTAAGACCCATAGCATTCCTATCCAAAACGCTGGACCAACAACAACGAGGCTGGGACGTGTACGACCGAGAATTATTCGCGGTAGTAGAATCCCTGAGAGTCTGGCGACGCTACTTGCTTGGGGCAAGACACCAGGTCTTGATTCGAACAGATCACAACAACCTGCAGTACTTCAAGAAGCCACAAAACCTAAACCGCAGACAAGCCCGCTGGATGCAGGAAATGGCAGACTACGACTTCAAGCTAGAGCACAGACCAGGGAAACAGAACCAAGTGGCGGACTTCCTGTCACGCCCGTTTATAGACGAAGAAGAGGACAACAAAGGCGTGGTCCTCCTCCCAAGAGCACGATTTGCTAAGATGGAATTTCCAAAAGACACAGAACAACGACGAGCGATACTGGCTCGATATCACGACCACCCCAGCGCCGGACACCCAGGAATAGAACGGACCAAGACACTCCTGAAAAGGAGGTTCGAGGGGGACGACGTTAACCGATTCACAGAACAATATGTGCGCGGGTGCGCCATCTGTCAAGAAAACAAAGTACGCAATGCACAAAAGAAGGCCCCTACATACCCCATCGATGTACATCCCGACCGAGGGCCGTTCCAGAGCGTGTCCATTGACCTAATCACAGACCTACCACCAAGTCACAAGTACGACGCAGTACTAACCATCGTAGATCAAGGGTGTTCTAAGGCGACCAAGTTCCTGCCGTGCACAAAAGAAATCACTGCAGAAGGAGTGGCGACGCTATATTTCCGCCACCTAGTCCCATTCTTTGGCACACCATCCAGGGTCATATCGGATAGAGACCCCAGATTCACCTCGGGATTCGCCAAAGAGCTGTGCAGACTAACGAACACCGCACAGAACATATCCACCGCATACCACCCACAGACGGACGGCCAGACCGAGCGGCTGAACCTCTGGCTGGAACAATACTTACGACTATGGGTGGCCAACGACCAGGACAAATGGAGCGAACACTTACCAATGGCCGAGTTTGCACACAACGCGTGGCCCTACGAGAAGACGGGGTATTCACCCCACTTCATGCTAATCGGGTATGATCCGGAAGTACGCTTCGACAGCACCACGGCAGAAGTGCCCGCAGTAGAAGAGCGCCTGTGGCGTATCAAGAAGGCCCGCGCGGACGCCACCAGGCTTCATCAGCAGGTGGCGCCCTACATTACCAAGCGCAAGTTCGCTGACGGAGACAAAGTCTGGCTGGACGGCCGGAACTTAAAGACACACCACCCAACCACTAAACTTGCACCTAGACACTACGGACCATTCAGAGTCCTGCGGAAAATAGGAGAAGTGGCGTACGAAGTGGAACTCCCAGTACACTGGAAGATCCACAATGTGTTCCACGCGAACCTACTATCCCCCTATGTGGAAACCAAGGAACACGGACCCAACTATGAACAGCCACCAGCTGACATAGTAGATGACGAAGAAGTCTGGGAAATTGACCAGGTTCTAGACTCACGCATCTTTGGGCGCCGCCACAGCAAACAGTACTTGGTCAGCTGGAAAGGATACCCCCAATCAGAAAACTCCTGGGTCAGCAAGGATGACATGAACGCTGACGAAGCCATTGCAGATTATGAAGCACGAACTGCGGATCACCAAGCACACCCCAAGCGCCGAGGACGGCGCAGGACTTAAGAGGGGGGTAATTTCCACATACCACAACATGCCAGACAACCTTTCCCGCTTCTTGGAACGCATCACAGCCTCCCAAATACACCAATTCCCATCCACGCTCGACGCCATCCCACCGGAACACCGCCAGCAATTTGTCCAGAACTACATACTACGCGACCTACCAAACCTAGTCGCCCAGATACAAAGAGAAGACCCATCCCTTTTCGAAGAATCCTACCAACATCTCCTGAACACCGCCAGAATATGCCTGCTCCACTTACACCGACTCGCACTGTCCACTTCGCAGACACCCCAGACATCATCGCGCCCCAACCCCTTCCTTGTACCTCCGCCCTTACACTCGTCAACGGTACAGGAGAACCTTTTCGTAGTGCCATCTCCCCCGACACCAACACTGCAGTACCCGGAAGCAGTGGGCCAAGCGCTCCAGACACAGCAGACGGGCCCACTGACACAGGAACAACTGCGTCCACTCCAGATGGCATGGATTGCCAACACCAACTGGCGTGCACCAACCCCGACACCCCAGAACGCGCAGACACCCCAGGAGAACCAGACCGCACCACCACCCCCTTCCACAAACCGCAAGAGAAAGAGGTCATTGACCTCACTACTGACGACGATTCCTCTGAAGAAGGCGAAACCAGCAGCAGCGACTACTCCACCGACACAGACATCAGGCGCAGGCTCAAGCAAGTCATGATCAAGTCAAGTAACGAGGCTATTGACAAAGCACTCGACAACCCGGAGACCTCGGACGACATCGATCGCGCGCAACGAGCCATCTGGGTCAAAGACCACCTAGAGCAATGCCAGAAAGTCAGGGAAGCCAACTGCGCAGCTGTCGAAGCCGGAAGCCCACGCCTAGGCAAACGCAAGAGGACCGAGCGCGACGAGACCTTAGTCGCGACGCAGAAATGGAAGACCACGGCCCGAGAGGCGGTGGAGCGCATCTGGAATGAGAAGAAGGCCCTAGACGAAGAAATCGATGACGAAGACCCCCAAACACCACCAGACCCCACCTTCTATCTAGAAACCGGCACACTGGAAGAAGAACTAGACCGCGCACTCCCGTACCAGCACCCCCGATACCCCTTTGTCCTGAACCAGGAGAGCAACCCTGGATACACTACGCGACTAATTGCAGACTATGCAGGAGTGTACCAAACAGCCAGGTACCAGGCCATAGACATGAACCGCATCCGCCCGGTCATGAGATTGACCATGGGACGCGGACAACCCATCTGGGTGCAGGAATTAATGGCTAAGCCAAGGGTACTCCCCGGCCCGCAGATCACTGCCTTCATACAACGCCTGCTGGAAGGCGAGGAGGAACACACCCCATATGTCAATCAAGCCATCGCGCGCCTCGACTCGCCCTTCCTGCGCGGGGAAATACTGCGCTGGAGGGCCATGAACAAGCTCTACTGCGAAGTAGCTGACAACCAACGCCACTGGGTCAAGAAGGCGAGGGAGATCGAAGACAAGCTGCGTTCCGCACGCATCTTGATCAAGCAGTACCGCGGCGAGATGAACGAGAGCCGCTACAGGCTCCAAGCAGCCCACGCCTATCACCAACTGTGGCCCCACCTCCAATTTGTTGCACGCAACGGCCGAGACACCCAAAGCCGGGGCGACTTCAGTGCATACCAGGCCAGATTGGCAGCAGCGGGCACGCCGTTTACGATTCCTCGCAACATGAACTCCATACGTATGGCCACAGCTAACGACATTGACAGCTGGTTCAATGACGCGGACGGCATGCAAGATCAGCAGAACACTACGGACTGGGACTAAACTGGCTGGGACAGCCAGGACCTAGTGGGGGGTAATGTTACAACTTCCTTCTCATGGCTCGCATTCGGGGCCTCGACTGCTTACACATACCGATGGACTAATTACATTACGATTCCTGATCCAGGCTGACTGAGCGTTGATTACTGTACATTACTGATACGATGACTGATGCGCTTACTGATGCGCTGACTGAGATAGCTTACTGATGCTGACTGACCCCTCAGTCAGCATGCTTACTGTACGCTAGAGACGCTTACTCATAGGTAGCACGTAGCCCTATATAAGCACTGTATGACGTAGTGAACAGACCCTAAGTCTGTTCTCCTTGTGACAATACCAAGTCGCTTGACCATTCCCCTCTGCTTGTGCACCACCGCTCCTCAAGGCCCATTGCCTTGACTCGCCCAGAGACAGACACACTTTGGCTGAGGACGTGACACTCCGTCCAGTAGCAGCCTTAGTCGATACGCGTAGGACTTGCGCGTAACAACTGTACTAGATTGGAGACTCCCGCTGGAGCGGACCGCCTATAGTGTATTCGTACATTTTAGGACCTGCTGAAGCAGAAACTTATGTATATAAAGCCTCAGCTTTGGACCCTAAGTCCCTAGCTTCGGCTTAAGCTTCACGAATCCAATTCCCCTTTGAACCCTCTTCATCTCCCTCTCATCTCCTTCAAGTTAGCACTTGGGATTTGACTTGTGATCCAGCCTTTAGGCCTGAATCATTAGCAAGGCAGACACCCACACTTCTAGAGTGCTCTCTAGACCCCGAAAGAAGACTTAAGTCGCCTCTTAGCTTTGCTTAGCTAAGAAGCTCCACATGACTAGTGCTTAGTCAGCAGGTCAAGAACACGTGACAATCGGTCACGCGTTACCCGGACCATCAAGTTCCCACAGTCAGGTGACTAGTTGTCACTTGTAAGAAGAACTCAGAAGGCACTTCGCCAACTGGCCCCTTTGGAGCCATAACATTGGCAGTGCAGAGGAGGAGAGCGATGCGGTTGCCTTCCGCAACAGGATATTCATCCAGAGTGTGCAGGATGATGCGAGCCAGCATGTGCTCAGTGATACTGGCGTCAGCAAAAAGGGAGGGGAGTCTATCCAGGAGGAGGCTCGGGGGAGCGCTACCTGGCACCTCATCATTTTCATGTTCGGTGACAGCTTGAAGACCAGCATCGTCCATGCCTTCTGCACGGAGCGACTGGAGCATCGGCTCCAAATGCCCAGGCGAGCCTGGGGGAGGAGACATCAGATCCATTGTATTGTGATGATGGTGGTAGAAGAACAAGAAGGGGTTGCTGTCCTTGACTATCTCACTGGGGTGAGTATTTTGTATCTGCACTGTGTTTTCATGGGTGCACGTTCAACTCTGAAAATTATGCAGTGTGCACCCGACTGTGACATGGCTCTGGTCCATGATGAAGACCTTGGAAACATTAACGTTGCCGTATGTTTGCCTATATATCTATTGAATGTGCCATGCACCTTACTCTTTCAGTCACAGGAAAACCTTCATGCAGATGCTCTTTTAGGCCACCTACGGAATTCCAAACCAGAAGTGTGGTCGAGTGAATGTGGTGGGTATTCAACAATTCCTTGAGCTGTCATCTTGAGGTTGAGGTCGTTCATACGCAGATATTTTTCACGGTAGTGGGGCTGCGTCAGAATCTGAGATGCCAGTTATCAAAGTAGCAACGTTCTCGAAACGACTATTCGAAAAAAAAAAAAAAGAAGCATCACGAGATTCATCTTATCGACCCGAGTGTGAAGTGCCGGAGTGCCATAAGTCCGCTTATTTCGATACGTCCATAAATGAACAACGGGGTTTCTGCGAAAACCATATTTTGTGTGTGTGTTCGCCTCGTCCTATAAATTGACTTCTGACTTTGTGCCACGGTAGCGCTGTTGTGCAATGCGGATTCGCGGCCGCATGTTGGGAGTGCAACAGAATGCCTGTTCGCAAGAATTCAGTGTATTGCAGCAGTGCTTGCAGCAATGCAGGTGCAAGGGGAAAACAGATCACCTTTCAGCAGCCCACTATGACGCGGCCCTCGCCCAGCGCTCAGGAATGTCACTCCCCGATGGAGACACTTAGGATGAGGTTCTACAGTGGTAGCTGTGCTGAGAAGCAAAATGCTTGGAATCGCAGGAATTTTAGTGACGAACTCTTCAGTCCATCATGTCAGGAATGCCGTATCCCCATGGACCCTACTGCTACTGGCAGTTTCTGCAGCTCGGTGTGTGAGAGGACCCACAATCGCTCATCTTGACCCTAGTCCTCATACAATCGGAATTTTCATGATTGTGACGATCTCGTTTGTATTCGCCATGACGCCAACTGAATTCACTTATCCCTGGTACCGCTTTTGTACAGTTTTATTCTTTGGGGATTTCATCACATATTCCATAGGGTGTGTATAGTTCTATGCCATTCGGTTGTAGTTGTGTTGGTCACTCGAATCTCTGAATAATATTTTTTCCGCGCCATGGTGTAAGGAGGACTATCTATCTCATCTACCGCCAACTCCATCAGTAATTAAGCATTTTAGTTTCTAGTGGTTGCTCAACCCAAGAAACCAAATAAAACCAGAAAAAACTGGAAAAAACCAGGAAACTTCAGAACCTGGAAACCCATGTCTGATTTCCAGGAAACCTCTCAAATTGAAGTGCCATGGAAACCATGGAAACCATGGAAACCACAGAAACCTACTAAAATGTATCTAGTAGCTATAGTAGGCAATAAAACCGTTGCAATGTTTGGCAAAGCTTGAAAGGTTGGTCATTTCTGCAACATGTAAAATAGTGATAAATAACAGAAATTCAGGGTTGATAGAGATGCTTCTTAGCTTCAATCTGAGCATATACTCATGTGATTTGATACAGCGGTTCATGAGATATAAAATAAGTTTGGAGCTGATATCATTGCAACGGTTTTGTTGCCGCTACTTTTAAAGGTAATCATTGGCTTATACAGATGGCAGTTCTTGTTCAAATCACTTGAAAATTTTTAAGGAGGTCATGGGACACCATTAAAGTTCAATCCATGCATAAACAGTGGCAAACACTGACATTTTTCCAACAATTATCATCAATTATCATCATGAAACCTCTCTCCTCTAAAAAGGTTAACCACATCCTCCTCCTCCTTGATCCTGGCCATTCTTCCCACTCTACTCATTCCAAAACCAAGGTTAGCATTAGTAAGGTCTTTTATCTTCATCAACAACACCATTCACACCTGCAAATTCCATAAAAGAACTCCTCTCTAACCATAATTTACGCCTTACCACTAGACTTCTTTCTTTAGCCAGGCTGAGAATGCCCCTCAAATGGCTAGAGGACTTCAGGAAATCAAGAATAGACCTATACCCACCTATACAGTTCGTCATAGCCTTAAAGAATTGGAATTAAAGGCTGTAGCCAAAGTTAAAAGCCTCTTCTCAAGCCATATTACATTAAGGCAAGAATGGCACCTGCATAAAGGTACAAAAAATGGACCATGGAGGTCTGGAAG
>QFEA01002478.1:0-17998 GCA_003315975.1 Lactifluus echinatus
TTAGCTATTTTATTTCCAGAGATACAACCAAAAAATCAAAAATCATCGGCTCGAGCTGCAGCAACACTAATTGCGCCCAGGTTTCTGGTCTGTCATGGAGCATGATTGTTTCCACTAATTTGTAGTCGTCCAATCCCTTCTTGAAGAACTCATGGATTGCTGGATCATCCAGATGGTATTCAGCTTTTTCTGCTTCCGTCTCGAATTCGGCTATAAACCCGTCAATATCTTTATTCTGCATCTTCAGGTGGGCGATGCGCTGTACTGCCATAGGTCGTTCTGTGGTGTTGTGCCAGTCTGTGAGGAATTTGCCTTCAAATTCTTCGTACAGGGTCAGGTTTGGTGGTGTCGGGATGTTATTTTCTGTGATCCAGTCTGTGATCCGTCTCTTCCAGGCGTCCACTCTTTCTCCCTCGATATAAGTTAGAGCATGGGCCACTTTGTCTGGGTTGTTGGTCATTACTGTGGTGTTTTGGTTTGCGAATTGGTAGAGCTTTAGCGAGCTTAACCACACTTTGGCTTTGGCCCGATCTCCCCCAAACTTGGGTGGTGGGCATCCTTCCATGCACCTGTTGCCTTGGACAGGTGGTGCTGGATTGTTTCCTGCTTGTTGTCCTCCATCTGGTGGTGGTGCTCCCCCGTTTCCTGGGTTTCCACCAGGAGGATCTCCAGGCGCTCCTAGTCCTCCACTACCTCCTGGTAGCACCATTGTTCTTGCTGCAACTGTTACTGTTCGTGACATTCTTTTGTCTTCTGGTTCATCGTCCGTGGTTGTTTCTTGGGTGGTCTCTCCCTCGTTTTCTGTCATCTCTTCGCCCTGGTCTCCTTCCTGTTCTTCTTCTAGTGCTTCTAGGAGCGGTTGGATTACTCTTCTGGTTAGCTCTTCTCCCTTAAATCCGTCTAGGTGTGGGTTGAATGCTGGGTGCTTGGGTAGTCCGTAGGCTTCTCCTCCAATATACTGTCCTGTTCTGGTGTTGAACTCTTTTCTGAAGAGGAACCAGGTGTTGTGAATGTATGTGAGCGCAACTAGTTCTCCTGCTTTCTCCATGTACCAACCATCCCAGAGTGCGACTGCTTTCTGTGATCCTTCCCCTCCCTTGGGTAGGTAAAATACTGTTTTGTTTCCTTTGACCCTGGGGATCCGGTCTCTGGGTACGTCCTGTGGTCCTACCGATGGTGCTTCGAACGGTAGTTCTGGTAGGGTGACTCTCTGGTAGAAGTGCGGGTCTAGGGGTGGTCCTGTAGCTCGTCCTTTTCCTTTGGAGGCCAGGTTTCAGAAGTCTGTTCTAATGTTACGCGCAAGTCCTACGCGTATCAGCGAAGCCTCGTCTGGTCAGTAGGTACGTGACCTCGGGCTAAGCAGAGTCTGCCTTCGAGCGAGAAAGGGCAATGGGCCCTTGGAGCGATGGTGCACAAGATGAGAGGGGAACGCGACTTGGTATTGTCACAAGGAGAACAGACTTAGGGTCTGTACTCTGTCGTAGCGTCTGCTTATATGCAGGCAGTCCTACTGTATCTAGAGCCCTCTGGTGTGGTACTTAGTAAGTACATCTATAAAGCTGTCCGGTATTAGTGTGCTCAGGCTACGTGCTACTGAGTCAGGACACTGTGCTGGTAGTACAAATGGTGAGTCAGACAAAAGGAGGCGTATCAAATACCATACTGTAAAGTGCGTCATCTCAAGGGAATGAAAAGAGATTGTCCAGTGCTACTAAGGTAAAGTCCATCGGCATGTTAGAAGAATAGGCCCCGGATGTGAGCCAGTATTGTACAGTAAAGGAAATGAACGTAACAAGATCACATGATAAACACTGCCTCAAACCACGTGACACAAGGACACAGCCCTAATACAAGGACTACTAGTAAGTGGACTGTGCATCCACTAACTGCTGTAGTTGGACTGTGCAACTATGGGTTGTGCTCTTTCCCTTCCCTTTTTTCTTTTCTAACTTGTTACTATAAGACTGTGGACTGTGATCCTAATACACTGACTGTTAGATCTTTCTGACTCCTTACTAGTTTCTTTACTTAGATTTCCTCTGACTCGTCCCTAGTATGATAGTTGACTGGCTTTCTAGTATATAAGGACTCCTTTCTGTACAGTAAAGCCCTAAGCTTGTTCTCTTCGAGTACAATCAAGGCTTTCCTCACTACTCTCCTCTCCCCTTCCTCCCTCTTAAACACTTGTACCACTCTCTACACAATAAAAGTGTTCTTTTATTGTCACCTTGAAACTCTTTGAAACTCCCTTCAACGAAGTTCTTAAGTACTATAACTTAACGAAGCCTAATTGTTGCTATAAACAATTCGACCCCAGTTTGAACGAACGACACGTCAACCTTAAACGTGACATCTTCAGTTTGACAGCTGGAGGAGGAGTGGAAACAGAGAAAAAGTCTGCCCAGATCAATCCAGATAGAACTTCTAGGAGGAAAATGAACATCACTTTTTTCACCTTCTCCATAGGGAGAGGGTAAGGTAGTAGTGTGACTGCACACTACACCAGGTGCCTGTGGAAGCAAGTAGTGAACTCCACCCAAGTGAAGTGACCATCAGGAGCCTTTTGGGCCATGATAAGGTTGTCAATGAGATACTGCCATGAGACATGCCAGCTGTAGCAGAAGATGTTGAGGATGTCAAAGATGGAGAGATCATTAGCAGGATCATAAACAGGGGAGATGGCACAAGAATGGTGAATGGGGCAGTCCTGAGGAGGGAAAGTAGATGCAGGATGCTTCAAAATAGCATCTGAATGAAGGAAGTGAATGGAGTGGAGCCCCCAGTCTTAGCAGACTAGGCAAAGGTGATAGAAGGGTCAACCCAAGCTGTCTTTTCATCAACTTTAGAGGAGAACATGGTGGTAATGGAGAAAGAAAGATGAGTACTGTATATATAAGGCCTGCCTCCCAATTGTTGGGAGACAGATGATTTTCTTTACACTGCTTTGCAATAGACCAAGTTTAGTCTGGTTCTATTGCCTGAAGCATTTAAGAAATAGGTCAACACTAACTCCACACAACCATAACATGCCCAGCATGTTACACTTACTCATCATATTTTCTAGGACACTGCCCCAAATACTAGTAGTACTTGTATTCAGATCCCTTAATACTTAAGGACATACTTCTAGTTGCAATTACCTTAAGCTGAGTGTAACATGCTGTGAGCGTGCTTGTGTTTAATAAAGGGGGATTTGTCTTATCTGGACAAATCTTCTTAAGAGCTCACTTGTAAGGTGACAGAACTAGTCACCTTACTTTAGACAGGCATGCACCTACCACTGACAGCAAAGGCCTAAAGCATGCCACCTACCTTATAAACATGTACACTCACTGATGCATGCTACTTACCTAGACAGGTATACACATTCCTGTGAATGCCAAATACCTGAAATGTGTGTATGGTCAAGTGCATGCCATCCATGTCTTTTGGATGCAAGTGACCCATTGGGCCATGCATCTCACATTAATCAAGTGGTAAGCTCATGTTAGTTGTTTTGTTGACATGCACAGTCATGTACTCACTGAAACACATCAGAGATGCACAATCATGACAACCATAGGCAATCATGCCAACAAGTGATCAACCAATATTGGTCACATTACAACTAGGCTAGTCACCTAGGCTGCACAGAAATGAAACACACTGTGTGTTTGAAGGCACAACATGGAGATGTGTTGAAAGCATCTCAAAGTAGATAGGTACTGTATAGTAGCACAACTATATATATATAAGATCTGCCTTCTTATCACTGGGAAGGCAGACTCCTTTACACTAGCTTTTGCAATAACAACCTGCAGTTTGAGCTGGTTTTGTTACAGTGATGTAACATGCTGCAAGCATGCTTGTGTTTAATAAAGGGGGATTTGTCTTATCTGGACAAATCTTAAAAGCTCACTGCAACAAAACTGCATCAGTATTCATAGATAATTCTTTTTGGAACTTGCCAATACTTGTACAAGCTTGTATAAGCTATAAAAGTTTGCAAGTTGCCAACCTGACCAGCTATGTCCTTTTTTTCACAAGTTGGACTTAATTTTTCTCTTGCAAGTTATGACAAGCACAAAAGACATAACAAGCCAGTTATGAAAGATTTAGGGGAAAATTAATTGATTAAAATGGATGTACTACCACAGCCACAACTTTATTGGATTTTTTTTTTTTTAATTATAACTAAATCATATGTACTTTTTTACTTGTACAACTTATTTGACCTGTTAGATATTTTTTACTTGTTGACAAGCCAAAAAACACTCAAAAGTGCCAAAAGGTTTGAAAGAAATTTGGGGTTTTGCTGATGTGGCTCAAACTACATGTTATAGGGCCTCCCCACAGCCTGAGCAATAAAAGTGTGAGGTGTTACTCTCTGCTTAAAGTTGCCTGTTCCTGGGTAACCTTGCCTCTCCAACCCTCCATTTAGGGTGAGAGTGTGAGCTGAGTGCTTCCTGAGTCAAAGAGATACTATCCCTAGCGCTAGGTTTAAAAATGGGTGGGTGTTTGAAAATTCAAATTTCACTACCTCCCTGTGGGCTTGGGCCCTTATGGTTCTCGGAATAGATGCTTATAACATTACTTGTCTTATGTATAACATTTATTTGAGGAGATTTGACCAGATTTCATGACAATAGCAAATATAATAGACAAAAAACCTGGCAGTCAGCAAAAAATAATATCTCAGTGATTTGCTGGGGCTTATTTTGTCAAATAAACTTGATAGAAGTCTAGTTTGTGTATATAGCTAGGCTAATGCAACTGTGGCATGCAGGACAGTGGGTTTGAGAAGAGCATAACAATGGATGCAATACAGAGTTTGGACTTTAGGTCTGTGATAAGATATATGTCGCCACATGCTATACTGTATCATGATAGAGCTAAGCAGAGATTGAACTGGCATGATGAGAAGCATGACTGATATGATGCAAAATTGTCAAAAGCCTACCTTTTTAAACACCACTACACTGGCAGCTTAATCCCTAGCGCATTACTTTGTTTATTCAGTTTAAGTTCTATAGAATTGTAGATAAGAAGCATATAGACCTCTCACCCAAATCTAGAGGCTGATATCCACCAGCAAGCACATTTCTGAAGCAAATTTTCAAAAATTTTCAAACACCTACCCAATGATAGTAGAATGCTTCTAAGTCCCACCTGGAAGGAATAGATGTTGCACACAAGATGAGAGCAAACCAAGGTGTATTGACTGAATCTCAGAGAAAACTCAGCTTAAGGGAAGTACAACTAATAGTACATCTACTTATACTAAGAAATCCTAGTATAGGTCTACTAGTAATGAGTTACATCTAAAGGCAGTGTCCTAGAAATATATGTAGTAAGGTAGATGAGTAACCATTTCTAAGAGCTACTCTACTATGAAACTGTTGCAGTAAAAGCCCTTTGGGGCATGCCCAATGATTTGATTTGCTTCGCGTTCAGTATGTAATACAGCCATTTGACTCATTAGCATTACAAAGCATTTTGCATCAAGTAGTACTTATATCTACGAGCCCCTAAAGGTACGTTTTCATATGATACTTGTATCTAAGATGTGTCTCAGTCTTGTATTGTACAGTGGCTCAAAAAACTGTCCCAATGTTGTACCATTCTGTGATGTTTTACTTATAACACAATACCAGTAAGATATAATAATCTGAGATAAATCTATGTGATACTACATCATACTAGCTTTGATTTGACTCCATACTCATTCAGTTTGGATCAAAAATCATTCCAAAATAAAATCAACAAAATAATCACTCATTGGGACAGTTTTTTGACCCACTATTTTATATACTTTTATTAGCTTCTAGAGATGGCAGTTTTGGTTCAAATCACTTGAAACTTTCTATGGAGGTCATGTAACACCATTAAAGTTCAATCCATACATAAACAGTGGCAAACATCAACCATTATTATCATGAAACCTCTCTCCTTTGAAAAGGTTAACCATATCCTCCTCCTCTTTGATCTGGGCCATTCTGCCTGCTCTATTTATTTCTAAACTAAGGTTAGCCTTAGTAAGGTCTCCCACCTTCACTAATAACACCACCCACTTGCAAAAATCTATAGAAAGGTGCCCTAAACTCCTCTCTAACCTCAATTTATGCCTTACCACTTGACTTCTTTACTCTGGCTAGGATGCAAATGCCCCTCAACTGGCTAGAGGAGCTCAAGAAATCAAGAATAGACCTATACCCACCTATACAGTTCACCATAGCCTTAAAGAATTAGGTTTAAAGGTTGTAGCCAAAGTTAAAAAGCATCTTTTCAAGCCACATCACATTAGGGTAAGAATAACATTTGCATAAAGATACAAGGAATGGACTGCAGAGGTTTAGAAGAGGGTTATTTTGTGCCATAAAAGCACTGTGCCATGCCCTTGGATGTAAATCTTATGGGTGGCAGTATGAACTGGGATCTGTTCATCTGGTGTGTATGGATAGTACTCAATAAAGTCATACTTTTCTGGTGTAAAGTGCAAACTGGCACCAGAATCTAGCATCTGGAGGGACCCTTTTCCATGCTTAGTGCTGCAGGATTTACAATGTTACGGTTCTCAAGGACCATTGTGTGAAGTGTGACTCTAAGGATTAGTAACTTGGCTGACTTGCTACACAAGTCCAAAGTTGACTAGCCCTAAGCTAGTAGACTGAGTTCAGGTTCTAGAGAGCTCTCTAGAGGAATGACGCAAGACTTAGTCAGGATAAAGTCAAAGACTTTATTACTAAGTCAAGTTCAAGTTCGACTTTGAGGGAGATGAGATCAAACACCTAATAAGGAAGGAGGGCTTCCTTATTAGAAAGGACAGGAGAGCAAAGGCGAGTTGAGATTCAATGAAGCTTAAGCCGAAGCTAGGGACTTAGGGTCCATAGCTGGCTTCTTTTATACATAAGAGTCATCCCAATAGGGAGTACTAAAGATGCTATTTTACAGTCTCAAAACAGTATAGTGGAAAAAGGTAGAGGGAAATTTCAGTAGAAATTTCTGAAGAAATAAAACAGTCTTTTTCTCAATTGAATCAGGAAACTAAGCTCTGAGAACTACTAAGCTAACAAACCAGTCATGAGGCAAACCGATCCATCAAACTAGTAAGTAAAGTGTTCAGTGTCAGAACAGGAGTGATCGACTGGTCCGGTCCACATGACTGGACATCAGCCGGTGTATTGATCGGCTAATGAACCCCTAACGGCCATCAGGAAGTTAGGAAGACAGGAAGTGTCGGACACAATAGAAGCCTTAAGCTTATCAGTAATCCGTATTTAGTATACGTAGTGTTCGATCTAGGGTACAGATGCTATCATGTGTCATATCAATCAGGCGTCACTGTAAACACGATATTGTGGACGCCTCTACTCACTCTTTATCATGTTATGTACATATTACGAGTTCCAGAGTATAAATACCCTCTATGTAGACAGGCAATACATACAGTCTCATCTACACACTTGCGACTACAACACCTACTCTCAGGTGAGGTGCTTATGGCCAGTGCTAGCGCAATTATTGCTGCTTCACATTCAGAGAACACTTGAATCAGTCCATAGAGACATAATAGCAAAACTATAACATCACCCCCCCTCTAAGGGCGTGTCCCACCATGCTAAGTTAGTCCCAATGATCCAGATGGAAGTCCCCATCTGGAAAGGAGTTGTGGGGATCCACATCCTCCCAAAAATCCTCAAAGTCCACCTTCATTTTGTAACTTTGGACTCTAGCACCATAGACCTTCCTCAGCCCTTTGTTGAAGAACCAATGTCCATTGTTGACCCTGCAATAAATTTTTGAACACCCACTGTGAGGTGCCCAGCAGTCCTTGTCCTTGTGTCCATTCTTCCTGCAATACATACACTAGACACGGTCCTTGCATAAGTCTTCCTCATGCCCCCTTCAGATTACTCCACACCACCTGTAGGCAGTGCCTCAAAAGCGATATGCCCCTGGTCACCTCAGAGGTGAGTCTCTAAGCACTCCACCATAAGGCCTAGGCTGAGACCTTCTGAAACGGTTAGAAGTCCGGTCCTCCCTTCTAGAAACCTCCCGCCCTCTGGATTGATCAGGCTGATTACTACCAACTTGGGAGGAGGGTCCTTCACCCATCCTTCTGGAATCAGTGGAGGCAGACTGTCTGGTGCTCTGGGGAGATAGGGGAGCCAGTTGTTCGGTGTGCAAGGAATGGGAATAAAAGTTGAGGGGCATTGTCACATTTAAGGTTGATGTGTTGTTCGTTCAAGCAAAGGTCGAATTGTTTATAGCAACAATTAAGCTTTGTTAAGTTGTAGTACTTAAAAACTTCGTTGAAGGGAGTTTCAAAGAGTTTCAAGGAGACAATAAAAGAACACTTTTATTGTGTAGAGAGTGTTACAAGAGGTAAAAGGGAGGAAAGGGAGAGGAGAGTAGTGAGGAAAGCCTTGATTGTACTCGAAGAGAACAAGCTTAGGGCTTTACTGTACAGAAAGGAGTCCTTATATACTAGAAAGCCAGTCAACTATCATACTAGAAACGAGTCAAAGAGAATCTAAGTAAAGAAACTAGTAACGAGTCAGAGAAATGAGTCAGAAAGATCTAACAGTCAAGGTATTAGGATCACAGTCCGCAGTCTTATAGTAATGAGTCAAGAAAGAGAAAAGGGAAAGAAAAGAGTGTAGCCCATAGTTGCACAGTCCAACTACAACGACTAGTGGGTGCACAGTCCATTTACTAGTAGTCTTGGTCTTAGGGGCTGTGTCCTTGTGTCACATGGTTTAAGGCAGTGTTGGTCATGTGATCTGTAGGCTGTGTAGTCACATGACAAGGTCACATGGTCTTGAGTCATGTGTTCTAAGGGGTCTTTAAGAAAATGGGAAAAAGAGTTGGAAAATTGAGGAAAAAGGAAGAAAAAGCATTAGGGGTAAGGGCGAGTCATGACAGGCATTCCTGCCTAGGGATCAGTAGATTGGTTATGGGGAGTGAGATATTCATGTTGAAGTTGTAGGAGTCCTGAGGCAGCATCATCCCTGGGGTCGGGTGAGGTGTAGAAGGCCGAGTCGATGGCCATTGGAGTGTCGGACTGGGAGAAGGTTCCTTTTTGATCCTAGGTGACATGCTCTTTGCATTCTGGTTTGGCTTGGAGGCTCTGGTAGGCTGCCAAGTTGTATGAATAAGTGGACCCAAAGGGGAATCGGTCCCCTGCTGTGCTATCTCTCTCTCTATGATTCTCTGGGAGTGTCGTAGCCCTGTCAGGGGTCTCCTCTTCGATTGGCTCTTCTTCTTCCCCAAGGAGCCGGGCAATTTTGTGCCAATCAGCCTTGATATTCCAGGCCTCCTCTTCAGTAACCTCCCCAGGACAGAGCAGCAGTCCAATGATGGTGAGGTCCTCATCATAGATGGGGAAAGGGGAGCAAAGTATGGTTTCTTGACCATGGTTCTTGGAGGTAGAGGAGGGAGTGAGAGATAGGGATGCGTCTTCTGGTTCAACCACAAGGGTTCTTATAGCTGAAGGATTGGTGTTACACTCTGATGGGCATATCAGGTTGTCGTTCGAAGAGACATCCGTCATTTTTGCGTTCAAGGAGTTTCAGGAAAAACAAGTAGAATTTCAAGAGTAAAAAGGGACTAGTTTGTAGGAAAAGAGAAAGGAGTTTACAAGGGAAAGGGATTTTGAGAAAGAGATTAAGCATAAGGCTTGAGCTATGAAACTAGAGTCCTTATATACTAGAGAACCAACTAACTAGGAGACTAGAAATGAGTCAAGAGAAATCTAAGTAAAGAAACTAGTAACGAGTCAGAGAAACAAGTCAGAGAGATCTAACAGTCAGGGTATTAGGATCACAGTCCACAGTCTTATAGTAACAAGTCAAGAAAGAGAAAAGAGAAAGAAAAGAGCGCAACCCATAGTTGCACAGTTCAACTACAACGACTAGTGGGTGCACAGTCCACTTACTAGTAGTCTTGGTCTTAGGGGCTGTGTCCTTGTGTCACGTGGTTTGAGGCAGTGTTTATCATGTGATCTGGAGGCTGTGTGGTCACATGATGAGGTCACATGGTCTTGAGTCATGTGTTCTAAGGGGTCTTCAAGAAAAAGAGAAAAGGAGTCGGAAAATCAAGGAAAAAGGGAAAATAAGGGCTAGGGGCCTAGGTGAGTCATGACAATTGGCCTTATGGAATTCTTTTACTAAGTCAGAGGAGTGCATTTGATTGGCTGGTTCCCAGCTATCATTGGCCTGGGAGTATCCCTTCCATCAAAGGAGATATTGCAGCTCCTTTTTGCACCCATGTCATCTTGACCCTAAAACCTTCTCCACTTCATATTCTTCTTCCCCTTCAATTAGTTCCGGAAGGGGTTCTGAGAAGTTTTCTCCCTGTTCTTTGGTTTCCTTGTATGGAGATAACAAGGAAGCATGAAACACTGGATGGATCTTCCATTGGTTTGGGAGTTTCAGTTTGAAGGAGACAGGAGAGATTATGCCTTCCATAACAAAAGGACCATATCTTTTTGGGGCAAGTTTGGTGCTAGGGTGCATGATTTTTAAGTTTGTTCCCTCCAACCAGACCTTGTCCCCTGTTTCAAAGGTGTGATAGTGGCATTGCCCCTTCTTTCTTGTTACGTTCATTTCCTTTACTGTACAACACTGGCTCGCATCCGGGGCCTATTCTTCTAACATGCCGATGGACTTTACCTTAGTTGCACTGGGCAATCTCTTTTCGTTCCCTTGAGACGACGCGCTTTACAGTACGGTATCTGATACGCCTCCTTTTGTCTAACTCACCATTTGTACTACCAGCATAGTGTTCTGACTCAGTAGCACGTAGCCTGAGTGCACTTATACCGGACAGCTCTATAGACATACTTACTTAGTACCACACCAGAGGACGCCTTATACAGTAGGACCACATGTATATAAGCAGACGCTACGACAGAGTACAGACCCTAAGTCTGTTCTCCTTGTGACAATACCAAGTCACGTCCCCTCTCATCTTGTGCACCATCGCTCCAAGGGCCTATTGCCCTTCTTCGCTTGAGACAGACTCTGCCTAGCCCAAGGTCACGTATCTACTGACCAGACGAGGCTTCGCCAATACGCGTAGGACTTGCACGTAACATTAGAACAGACTTCTGAAACCTGGCCTCCAAAGGAAAAGGACGAGCTACAGGACCACCCCTAGACCCGCACTTCTACCAGAGAGTCACCCTACCAGAACTACCGTTCGAAGCACCATCGGTAGGACCACAGGACGTACCCAGAGACCGGATCCCCAGGGTCAAAGGAAATAAAACAGTATTCTACCTACCTAAGGGAGGAGAAGGATCACAGAAAGCGGTCGCACTTTGGGATGGCTGGTACACGGAGAAAACAGGAGAACTAGTTGCGCTCACATACGTCCACAACACCTGGTTCCTCTTCAGAAAAGAGTTCGACACCAGAACAGGACAGTATATTAGAGGAGAAGCCTACGGACTACCCAAACACCCAGCATTCAACCCACACCTCGATGGATTTAAGGGAGAAGAGCTAACCAAGAGAGTAATCCAACCACTCCTAGAAGCACTAGTAGAAGAGCAGGAAGGAGACCAGGGCAAAGAAACGACAGAAAACGAGGGAGAGACCACCCAAGAAACAACCACAGACGACGAACCAGAAGACAAGAGGATGTCACGAACAGTAACAGTCGCAGCAAGAACAGTCACACTACCAGGAGGCAGTGGAGGACCAGGAGCGCCTGGAAACCCTCCTGGCGGAAGCCTAGGAGACGGAGGAGCACCACCACCAGATGGAGGACAACAAGCGGGAAATAACCTAATACCGCCTGCCCAAGGCAACGGATGCATGGAAGGATGTCCACCACCCAAGTTTGGAGGAGATCGGACCAAGGCCAAAGCGTGGCTGAGCTCACTAAAACTCTACCAGTTCGCAAACCGAAACACCGCGGTAATGACCAATGACCCGGATAAGGTGGCCCACGCCCTAACCTACATCAAAGGGGACAGAGTGGACGCCTGGAAAAGACGAATGACAGACTGGATCACGGAAAATAATATCCCAACACCACCACATCTGACTCTATATGAGGAATTTGAAGACAGATTCGTCACGGACTGGCATGACACCATGGAGCGGCCTATGGCAGTACAACGCATCGCCCACTTGAAGATGCAGAACAAAGACATTGACGGATTCATAGCCAAATTCGAGACAGAAGCAGAAAAAGCTGAATACCACCTGGATGACCCAGCGATCCACGAGTTCTTCAAGAAGGGACTAGATGACTATAAATTGGTGAAAACAATCACACTCCATGACAGGCCAGAAACTTGGGCACAATGGATGGAAGCAGCAAGGCGAAGGCATGGCGAACTAGCCAGCCTCAGGGACCTGAGAAGACCATTCTTCGAATGCAAACCCAGACCAGGACAATGGCCGTGGAGGCAATTCCCAGGACAGTTCAATGGAAAGAACCCACAAGGACGCTTCTAATCCAGGGATCCGAACGCAATGCAAGTGGACGCACTCAGGAAGGCAGTAACAGACCAGGACAGAGAGGACTACCGCAAAAGAGGCGCATGCTTCAACTGCGGAAAGCAAGGACATATGTCTAGAAACTGCCCAAGGCGTAACCCACCGGCGAAGCTGGCCCAAGTAGAAGAACCAAAGGAAGAACTAGCTCCAGAACAAGTGTTCCGCTTCCTGCAAGGATTAGATGATGAGGAATACCAGAAGGTCGTCCAGCAATGGAACCAAGCACAGAATGAAAAGACGGAGGGTTTTGGCCAAGCCTGAGCAAGACGGCCTTTGCTCAGGCACTGTTTCAGCGCGATGTATTTATGCCCAGGATTAATGCAATGAGATTACCAGTATTATTCCAAACCGCACTGAAAACGGCTGACCTTATCGCATTCGTGGACAGTGGAGCCACTGAGTGCTTCATTAGTCAAGAATTTGTAGACAAACACAAGCTTGGAACACTGCTGTTGGCAAAACCAAGACGACTACACAATGCAGACGGAACGTACAACAAGAGTGGCACCATCACTAAATACACCGACCTAGAAGTTGCCACAGGAGGACAAACACACACCCTACAGTTCTACATCACGGAAATGGGTGGGGATCACATGGTTCTTGGATACCCGTGGTTCATAGCAGCAAACCCCAAACCTAACTGGGCACAAGGCACCTTCGACGCAACAGTGGCCATCAAAACAGCTGGAGTGGCGACACCAAAGGGAGGGAAATGCACTAAGGTAGCAGGGATGTGCACCACTATAGTCCAGAACCGCCCCTTCCTGAAGAAAGGAAAAGAGATCTTCATGAGATTCGGGAAGACCACAGTCGCACAACAGCTAGCAGAAAGAGCGGCACCAAAGAAAGAAAAGAAGTGGTACCAGATAGTACCAAAGCAATACCACAAATACACCAAGGTGTTCGACGAAGAAGCGGCGAAACGATTCCCAGAATCCCGACCATGGGATCACGCAATCGATTTAAAAGAAAAAGCCCCAGACACCATAGACTGCAAAATATACCCTCTAACAGTGGAAGAACAGGAGGCACAAAAGAAGTGGATTGACGAACAACTGGAACTAGGGTACATCGTCCCCAGCAAGTCAAGATACACGTCGGCCTTCTTCTACATCAAGAAGAAGGATGGATCACTACGACCGATCATCGACTATAGGAAACTAAACCAATGGACGCTACGCAACAACTACCCACTCCCACTCATTGACAAGCTCATAGATCGACTCACAGCCAGAGCAGATCAGAAAGCAGAATTGTTCACCAAATTGGACGTGCGATGGGGATACAATAACATCCGCATCAAAGCAGGAGATCAATGGAAAGGGGCCTTCAAAACCAACCGAGGCACCTTTGAACCAATGGTCATGTTCTTCGGCATAACAAACTCCCCAGCAACATTCCAAGCCATGATGAACCACCTGTTTAAAGAGCTGATCAATGAAGGATACGTCACAGTGTATATGGACGACATTCTGATACACACACCCAAGGACTACGCTCTGCACAGAAAAATAGTGTGCAAAGTACTCCAACTGATGGAAGACAACAACTTATACCTGAAGCCGAAGAAGTGTACCTTCGAAGTGGACAAGGTCGAATACTTGGGAGTAGTAGTGTCAGTAGGACAAGTAGCCATGGATCCAGTAAAAGTGGAAGGCATTTGCCAATGGAAGACCCCGAGAAACCTTAAAGACGTCAGGAGTTTCCTAGGATTCCTCAACTTCTACAGGAGATACATTCGTGGATTTAGTGCAAAGGCAGCCCCACTAAACCAACTGGTAGCCCACTACGCTAAAGGACACAAATTCCAATGGAAGGACGAGGAAGCAAAGGCATTCAAAGAACTGATCGCAGCAGTGACAGAAGCACCAATGCTGAAACAACCAAATTTCGATAAACCATTCATTGTAGACACTGATGCATCACAGATCGCGATCGGAGCTGTGCTGCAACAACATGATGATGAAGGAAGGTTACGGCCAGTGGCATTCCTGTCCAAGACACTGGACCAACAACAAAGGGGATGGGATATTTATGATAGGGAACTCTTCGCTGTGGTCGAGAGCTTGTGCATCTGGAGGTGATACCTCTTAGGAGCAAGACATCAAGTACTGATTAGGACAGACCACAACAACCTACAGTACTTCAAGAAGCCCCAGAACCTGAACTGGAGACAAGCCAGATGGATGCAAGAAATGGCAGACTATGACTTCAAACTGGAACACCGTCCAGGAAAACAGAACCAAGTCGCTGACTTCCTGTCCAGACCATTCACAGAAGAAGAAAAAGATAACGAGGGACTAGTAATGTTGCCACCAACATGATTCGCCAAGCTACACTTCCCAGAGGAATTGGAACAATGCCGGGAAGTACTCACCAAGTACCATGACCACATCACAGCTGGACACCCAGGAGTAAAGCGCACACAAGCACTCCTGAACAGACAGTACGAAGGGAAAGGCATGAACAACTTTGCCAAGAGATATGTGCAGGAATGTGCGATCTGCCAAGAAAACAAAGTGCGCACAGTACCAAAGAAGGCACCAACCTATCCTCTGGATGTACAACCGGAGAGGGGACCATTCCGAAGCATATCACTTGATTTGGTCACTGACCTACCGGTGAGCGGTGGATACGACTCGGTGCTCACTATCGTAGACCAGGGATGCTCTAAGGCGACCAAATTCATCCCCTGCACCAAGGAAATCACTGCGGAAGGTGTTGCAACACTTTATTACAGACACCTGATGCCGTTCTTCGGCACCCCAGAACAAGTAATATCCGATAGAGATCCACGCTTCACGTCCAAGTTCGCACAAGCCCTATGCCGCCTCACTCAAACCAAACAAAACATGTCCACGGCATACCACCCCCAGACAGATGGACAGACGGAACGCATGAACCAATGGTTGGAGCAATATCTCCGGCTATGGGTAGCGGATGATCCAGCAAGCTGGGCAGAACTATTACCAGTTGCGGAATTCGCGCACAACAGCTGGCCCCATGAGAAGACCGGTTACTCACCCCATTACCTCCTCTTCAGACACAACCCAGAAATCCTATTCCACCACGACTCAGTTGAGGTGCCTGCAGTAGAAGATCACCTGAAGAACCTTCAACGAGCCAGGGAAAGCGCCACAAAAATCCATCAACGCCTCGGTCCATATACCACCATCAGGCAGTTCAAGGAAGGTGACCAAGTATGGCTAGATGGGCGCAACTTGAGGATGCACCACCCCAGTCACAAATTAGCACCTCGACGTTATGGACCTTTCCAGGTGGACGCCAAATTGGGCGAAGTCACGTACAGGTTAACACTCCCAGAACAGTGGGCCATCCACAACGTATTCCACGTCGACCTACTATCCCCTTACGTGGAAACCGAGGAACACGGAGTGAATTACAATCGGCCACCACCAGATATCGTCAATGGAGAAGAGGAATGGGAGATAGACCGCATTTTGGACACTCGAGTCATAGGACAAAGCCACAAGCGTCAATATTTGGTTAGCTGGAAAGGCTTTTCAAATTCGGAGAACTCCTGGGTGGACACAGACAATATGAACGCAGAGGAAGCCATAAACGCTTACAATGCACAGCATAAACCAGCAAAGCGCCGAGGACGTCGCAGGACTTAAAGAGGGGGTAATTTCACGATCCAACACCAATGACAGACAACCTACTCCCCTTCCTTCGACGCTTAGCAGCCACACAAGTACACAACTACCCCAGTTCGATCGAAAACATTCTAGCACACCAACAGACACAATTCATACAATGCTACATTGACACCTCACTCCCCACCCTCGCAGAAGAATTGACCAGCACACACCCAGGGCAATTCGAAGAGTCGTACCAACACCTCCTATACACCGCAAGAATATGTCTACTTCATCTGTATGAGATGGCCCAACAGTCCGAATTGGTGGAGAGACAGTTATCCCCGGACCAAGTACCCCTGACGCAGCCTTACCCACACCTCCAAGACTCCACACACCTCCCAACAGTCCTAACGCCCTCGCTACACCCCAACCAAGAAGAGCTGAACTTACAGCTCGAGTACCCAGCCCAGCTGACTCCACCTACAGCAGCACAAGCAACCATGATGAGGATGGCGTGGACAGACCGCACACTCTCATGGTTACCAACCCAGACACCACAACAACAAGAGAACAACCCAGAGCCGCCACTCCCTTCTGGAAGCCGCAAGAGAAGAAGGTCATCGACCTCACTGACACCACTGATGACGAAGAAACCCAGGACCTGAGCGAGAGCACTGACGCAGAAGTCCGAGAACTCTTCAGAAAAGTGGTCATTAAACCAACCAGCGACGCCATTGAAGCCCTCATGGGAACACTAGAAGAACTAGACGATGCGGACGACTTCAGAAGAGCGGAGAAAGGACTCTGGATGACGGACAACCCAGCTCAGTGTCAGAAGGTGGCAGCAGTAGCCAAAGAGGCGGCAAGCGCAGGACAACCAAAGTTGGGCAAGCACAAGAGGTCAGAACAGGACGAACAACTGGTGAACACACAAAGATGGAAGACACAAGCCAGAGAGGCAGCAGAGAAAGTCTGGAACGCACACAGACAAGAAGAAGAAGTCGACGACGATGTGATAGAAACCCCCATTGACCCCACATTCTACCTGGAAACCGACACCGACGAGGACCTCCTGAACAAACAACTCCCCTACACACATCCCCGGCACCCCTATGTTACTAACACCCCAAAGAATCCAGCCTATACCACGCGCATGATCACTGACTACAGGGGCGTGTACATGACTGCCAGATTCCAGTCCTTAGACCTGAAAAGGATGCGTCTAGCAATGTGCCTCACCATGGGACGAGGGCAGCCGATCTGGATCATGGAACTGACAGCCAGACCAAAAGCAACCCCAGGACCAAGCCTTACACCATTCATACAGCGTCTATTGGAAGAAGGGGACGAGCATACACCCTATGTAGACAATGCCATAGGACGCGTCAAATCCCCGTTCTTGCGCGGCAAACTACTGCGATGGCGTAACATGGACCGCCTCTTCCTAGATGCACAAGAAGACCTGAGACACTGGGCCAAACGCGCACACGAAGCCCAGGAAAAGCTGAAATCGGCAAGACTCTTGTCACGCAAGTATGGCGCAGAAATGGCTGAGAGCAAGAAATGTCTAGAGGCAGCACACACTTACCACCAGCTCTGGCTGCACCTACAGTTCATAGCAAGGAACGGCAACCCCACTATTGTCAGAGGTGACCCAGGAGTGTTCCAAGCCAGATTGGACGCCGCAGGGACCCCGTTCTAGTGTTGCTGCAGCTCGAGCCGATGATTTTTGATTTTTTGGTTGTATCTCTGGAAATAAAATAGCTAAAAATCTGAAAATATTTGGGCAACTAGATGGGATCGAAAGCCGGTGGGTCCTCTGCCAACATTAAGCGATCCGATCAGCCGTTCCTGAGCTATTTAATCGGCTACGATCAGCTACAGAAAAAGCATAGCCGATCG
>QFEA01002498.1:0-10577 GCA_003315975.1 Lactifluus echinatus
CCTCTCCAATCTGGTGTGCTACCCCTTTCGCTCCCCTATATTCCCGCTCGCCACTTCGAATCGTTCCTCGCGCTTGTCGGTTTTCTACGCCATCACATTGGTCGTGTGGCCCAGCCTTATGTTTGGGAAAAGTGCGGTCATCCTGCAGTCAGGTCAGACAGCCCGCTAGGTACGTAACTCCACGCAGACCATGACGTCTAGGGCCGGCCGTATTTCCAAAAGACGATCGCTGTCCTGTCGGTGCGCCTGGTTTCCGTTTGCCAAACAAGACGCCCAAGTGATGGAGGATCATTATCGCAGCGACCCAGATTGCATAGCCCCCAATCTGCATGAGCTACCTCTGGCCGCCTAGTGTCGGTGCCGTACTCTCCAGCTCAGAGAATGAAATGAGTGGACGGAACTACCAGTCGCATGGCCACGATATGTGAAGAGGTACATACAAGACATACGTAATGAATTCGACGCCGCGCATGCTTCCGCAAAACGCAGAAAGAATGCGGCCTCGTAGGTCGTATGTCCAGTGGCTATCTCAGGCTTCCACGAGCTTCGCACGGGGAGAATGGCTCATCCGTGCCACTAGCAGCTGCGTTGACATTGTCTCACGGGCGCGCGCAAGCCTTCCGTGAAATTTGTCCAATTGGTCATTTTTCTCTCAGCCTGGTTGGTAATACGTAGAATGTATTGGCCTTGGTACGATTTCGTCATGCACACATTAGATCATCATAAGATTATATGTTATATAAGCGCTACTGGGGGTAGCACTTGTGAGATCGTTTGGGACCCGTTCCCGAAGAGAGAGAAAGAAAAGAGAAACCTAAGAGGCTTCGTTGCGTGCAGAACTGGGTGAGAACAACTGGGACTCGTTTGCCCTCCGAAGTTGCCTGTTCTATTTGGGTCAAGAGTACCTATCTTTTATATGTCTGGTGGTAGTATTGGCTGTCCAACAATTAATAAGGAAGAAAATGGTTTAGTGGTAATGACAGCGACATTGGACAGGAGAGAATGTAGCTAGAGAAAGTATGGATGAAAGAAAAGACCAAAGGAGTCGCGCGCTCAGCGTCAGGCACTCCGAATGCTCCGAAAATCCGAATGCTCCGAAATGAGGTTTCGAGCCTAGCCCTAGAGCTTGCTCTACAATGTCTTGGCTGCTCTCGGTCCCCTCACACGTGCATGAGCAACATGCAATGGGCCTCAATATGCCACATTGCTACGTGCATCAAATCGACGTCGCTGTCTACCTGCTAACAAGTTTTTTTTTCTCGTGTCCCTACAGTATGTACTATAGTCGACTCAACCGTGACTTCCCCTACTGGTATTCGCTCCTCATCCTTCGGTCCTCGGCCCTTCATTGCATCATAACGTCTCGCTGTCCGCTATCACACTCGAATGGTACATTCTACATTCTTGTACGACCTTTCAATGCTGCCGTTTTTTTACCATTGTTCCTATGCGGTATAACCCATCATTTCGATTCCAGCCCTACCCGCCGTGACACCTTGCCAAACACAGATCCCTCGATGCGCTGCCTGTATTTCGCATCGACGGCTATCGAAATCGATTCCTCTCGATTCCTGGAGGTAGTGAGCGCGCTAGTCACTGTAAATAGCGAGGTCGCTCATGACATGGGGCAGCGAAGCAGGATTGCCAAGGTAGTAGTTTCAGTATTCCCACTGATGCAATCTGCGCAGCTACTATGATCGAACATGACCCATGCGTGTTTCTCCTAGGCCTGTCACTGGCCTGATGGCTGGTGGAAAAGGGTTCATGTGTGTGTGGCAGGCATAGTAGAAGGTGAATGACTCGGAGACGAGTCATAAGCGTCGAGCACAATCGCCCACACAATTGCGAATCAATATGATATCAAAAGGGACGATGATGGCCACCAAATTATCGACTCTTCGTCGAGTTTTCAACCTCCTGTTTACTGTGCCGTGCATGTGAGTTGGAAAGCAGGAGGTCAGCAACTTGGAAGGAAGAGATTCAGTTGACTCAGACACTCGGCCGGCGGGACCTTTCTTCTGTCTTGGCAGTTCGTCTTGGCATAACTTTAAAAGGAAATTTAATTTCCGACATGACCGTGATTTGTGAAATGTGACGTTGCTTGGTGGCCTACGATGTCAGAGTGAGAATGAGAAAAAATCAAAATAATAACTGTGTAGATGGAAGGAAAAAAAAACGCGCGGGGACGTATTGCCCATTCTCCATATAGTTTTGTGTATTGCAAGCTTCTGCACTGGCCGTCAACGTCAGGGAATGGATAGGGTTGGCTGTCGACCCACTGCCAGCAACACAGCAGAGCACACTCGGAAAAAACTTTGAGCACCACCTCGGTGCATACCCAAAAGGATTAAACGCTCGTGTGCACAAGTGCACAAGCTCTTACAAAAATTTCCGAGGCTCCATCTCCATCATGATTCATGGCGCGTGGAGTCGTCACACAACTAGATCCTATTTCAAGTTTCATTCGTAGGACTTTGAACCCGCCTTTTACACAGGAAACATAGGCCATGGCGGCTCTCAATGTACTACTGTATTTGTTTTGGTCAGGGTGGTTCAAGCCTCTCCCATGGCGATGACTTTTCATGTCAGATTTGGGGACCATGGTCTTTGTTTATTGCTGATCTGAGTACAGCGTGCAATGCTCCTAACGGTCGGCTCGCTGTGTGCGCATGGAAATGGTACGTGATACAGGACTAACAAACGGAAGACGCAATGCAGTGGTCGTTTCAAACTCTCGTTTCCGAGTTCCAATTCGATTTCGCGGCCAACGTGTTATCCGTGCCCCTGTGAATCCCCTCTACAGCCGATCCAAGCACCCAAGCCACCTATTATAAGGCTCGATCCCATAACAAATGCGCGTCTTCTCACCTTTCAGCTCTTTCACTATGGCGGCCCACTCTGGGGATGTGGAACTTGAGTTTCGAGGGGAAGGTTTGTCCGTGTAATTACCTGGTTCACTTTCCTTGCCTCATTCTATATGTCGCAGCTCCGATACATGGGTCATTCCCTCTCCCGGTACCACATGATGGAGGAGGTGATGTACATGACCCACGCCGAGATGACCTGCAAACGAAAGGTAGAAGATGCATATCCTTTCGCTGTGACGACTGTTCAACTAATCCTGACGCAAAGTTGGTGAATCTGCTGATACGAGTATTCCGTCCATATACTGGGAACTATATGGATCTGAAGCAGCAGCGCATGACCAAAAGCTGATTGCTAACTTGACGGGTGATACCAAGTCGATGTTACTCCTGGTACGAAACAATACACCACACCTATTTCTAACTGCAGCCACTTACACACATAAAGAACAGCTTGTTCGCTTCCGTCGTCGCATCTTTTATCATCGAGATATACAAGACGCTTCAAACGTCTGACCCTTCAGGCATCGTCATTCGCATGAATGTCCTCATGTTTCTCAGTCTGTTTTTCAGTATGATGAGTGTGTTAGCATGTGCTCTCATCCAACAATGGTCTCGCGAATTCATGCAATATGCGTATCCCCACGCCGGCGCACCGCAAAGGCGTGGACGTGTCCGAACACTTTTATTTCAAGGCCTCGGAAAATATCAAATCCTCAGGTTTATGTATGCGGTCCACGTACTCGTCCATATTTCGGTCTTCCTATTTTTCTGGGCCCTCAGTGATTTCTTCTATAACGTCCATCGACCCCTGGGCCACGTCTCCCGCTATTCTCTTATCGCATCAATGGCCGTATATATGGCCCTCAGCACCATTCCCTTGATTTCCAGCAGTTCTCCTTACAACACACCGTTGACCGCACCGCTTCGATCGAGTGGTATAATCCTCCTCTTATGTTATCGCGCCATGTGGTGGCGCCTACTGCGATTACCTGGCCGACATCTGTCGCGGTTCAGGTCCCTCAAAGGCATCCGTCACAGCAGAGGACAACTTCTACTGAACGCTGCGGATCATCATGCGCAGCAGTTGGACCGCTTCGCTTTAAAATGGCTCTTTACGGACGATGATTTCTCTGACGCCGATATGGACAAGTTTTTAAATGGTCTTTCAGGATATATCCATTCGCGTCGCAAAGAGCAGAGGGACTTGGCCGAGGATCTAACCGCGCCCCACGTCCTCGGCCGCATCAGCACTCACTTGATGACATGCGTAACGTCCTTGGAACTTCCGGAAGAGGAATGTGTTGGTCGCGTTCTGGCCTGTATCTATGCTTTGCAGTCGATATTCGAAACAAGCGACACTTATCTCCCCGATTCGAGCAAGGAGCCGCACAAGACGTACATACAGAGTATTCTTGACGGCATCGACTCTTTATGTGACAGCACAGAAGCGATGGTGGCGCTACGTGCATCATGCATCAGGGCTCTCGCTTTGCAAGGTCTCTTGACCAACATGGCGCAATCAGACAGGAGCTCAGAGGAGCAAATGCGGAAGAGATTCCCCGTGCATCTTATCCCTATCTTTACATTTTTCCGTGACAAGTGTAATGCGGAGAGCAGGACACAAGACGAAAGAGAACACGTCATAGCAGAACCCTCCCATGACTCGCACAACGACGACGACTCTGACAGGAGGATGTGGACGACCATTCTACATGATGGACCACTCGTCAATCTGACAATCCTGACCAAGGTCATCCTTACTCGTGGCGGGTTCAACAAGCCCAACCGTTCCCTAGTTTACAAGACGCTGGATGTTTTCCTAGAAGAGCTAGGTATTCCATCGACGGACAAGGCCTCCCAGGCCGCGATGGCACTCTTCAATGAGGCTCGCAATTCGACGCGTGTGGGTGTCCAGGTGGCTGAACGACGAAGCTCTTCAGTACACCGGATCTTGGACACCGTCGCACGTGGTCGGCGTCTCAGCATGGTGTTCTCCGACCACCTCAAGTACCACAGCAGAGCCAACGTCGTATTTGGGAAGGACCACCTTCGGAATAGCGATCTGTTGGAGGCCTTTGCGAGCAGTCTACCAGGCTTTATTGGTAAAATCGAACCTCAAAAGGCCAGGGAATTCATGGAAGAAGTCGTCTACGAGGACGACCTATGGACTAGTCTCGAGGTTAATCTGTGGAATTCCATGCGATCGGACAATCCGATCCCCGACAAGCTACACATCTTGTCATTTTGCTGCACCGTTCTCGATGTGGCGTTTTGTTCCCTGGAAGGTTCGGGAAGAGTAGATTGGCGCGCGCCTCAATTCGGGTCACTTTTTCGGCAATTCGAAATGTTCGTCGCTCATTGTTTCCGAGGCACATTTATGGAGAGGGCCATCTGCTTCCGTGTCGGTCTTATCGATATCCGTTGCTACCAAGCTCTCCTTGCCCAATTCAATGAAGGGCTCGAGCGAGAACGCACCATATTTTTCCGGTCACAGTGGGACATCGTTTCTCTTGCCAGAATATTCTGTACCCTCAGGATAGGAGACGACACGGATGTGGCTTTCTGGAGGTCTTTCATTAACTGCGGCCGTATCGGAGTTGAATTCATGGCAAAAGCGCAGGAGCTGCTCAAGACAGCTGTGAGGGACGGGCCTCTGCGGAACTTTTGCGAACTAGGACACTTGGCTATGACAATGGTGCCACTAGCAGGGTCAGGCCTGGAACGCAAGGACGCCGAGAAGCTGTGGGACCTACAGGAGAAGATCATCCAAGACTCGCGTTTGCCCTTGAACCGCGCCTCTGCTAAGGTTTGGGCAGAAGTAGACCAACTGCGAGAGGAAGTCAGCGATATCGGGGGAAAGACCACAGGTGCGGATAAAGAGAACATGGAGAAACTGTTGGGAATGGTCGACGCTGTCCGTAATCTCCGTCCTTTGGAGCCGCCGAGGCGTAGTCCAGGAGAAGGTGCCGATATACAAGGTGCCACATCGTCGGCTGCCGGCCAATGTGACGTCTCATCTCTCAACAAGGGTACGTCTGCGGGTGGCAGTATCTCCTGCTGATGTCCGGAACTTTCGTTGATGTCCATAGACGACACCCAACCAGCCGCGGTTCTTAATCGTCGGGCCAGCATTCCGGCAGCCTTATATCATCCTGTCTTTACCTTCGATGCGTACCCCGAAGACCGTCACATTAGTTCCCGATCCATCGGCATCTTCCCGGATATACATGCTTCGGAGAACTTTTCCCCGGTAATATCATGGCTCCCGCCCATGAGTCCTTCATTTTTCAGCGTCCAAGACAGATCGCAACACCCCACCGCGCCTCACCACCCGACGGGAGCCAACACTTCAAGAACACGGGGCCATCAGATGTTTTCGGACTCCCCTGTGAACGAGGTGCCCCGTTCCGAGAGTTGAAATTCCAACTCGACGTCGTTTATGATACCCGGTGCTGCGGGTGCAGGCGACGATGACGAATGCCAGTCATGTACTGTGTACTGTAATATCTCAACTTCCCTTTACTTTGCCTACGTATGTATACGTCTTATCAATTTCTGAAGTTCCGTGAGGCCTGCGTGCGGTTTGATCCGGTGTATTTGTAATAAATTTGGGCGTGAAAATTCAATTTTCCGTTCACGTGTTCGAAAAATGCAAGGTCATGTGCCGCAAAAAGGACGTGACAAGCGTGACGGCCATATTCCTCAGTCATAAGTGGGCACGTCACAAGTTCACGTGACGACAATTTGCACGTGTGTAAAACAAGATAAATTATGTTGGCAAATACACAAATAAATACGAATACACTCTACGCGTGACCTTCAATTGCAAGTCACGGGGTGAAGCTGGTTGTACAAGCAAGGACATGCAAACCTGCCCACTCGGGTACCCTTACAGCCCACTGAACAGAATACACACCGGCTTTGGTAGTGGTAAGCAAAATACGGCTGATAACAGCAACTACTTCTATTCTCACCATCGGCGTCAACTAATCCAGAAAGAGAGGGAGAATCTCAAGCTTCCAGTAGCTACGACAGCTACAATCACTGCCGCCCCCGGCTGCAGAAGCAGACGAATCGCCAAGGAGTTATTAGATTATGGGACACTGTTGTTGAGTTATGGACGAATGGGAGCCTCAGATGAGTAGATGATCGCGGGCGAGAGCCTCCCAAACAATGGGGGGGGCATGGATGCCCTGGGAAAGACTCCCCTAAACGTTTCGTTATTCTGGACTCGACGTGAGAGCCCACATTGTATAGTAGCACAAATAAGCTACTTACTAATAAACTATGAGATCATATAATACGTTACAGAACCCAAAACGAGTGTACCCGTGTACCCGAATATAGCACACTTGGAACTCGGACGTAACATAAGTCCAACACAAGGTGCCCGCGCTGCATTTGCTGTGTTCTTGCCCGTCGGATGGGATGTCTCCTTTGAATTGGCAACACGATGCATTTTGTCTTTTCGTGGCTGTGGCCGTGGGGGTTGTGGTCGTGCCGTGTACGGCGCGGATACAGCGCTGCCGAAAGACTGTACGGGCATCGTCACTGAGTGGGTGAATATTGCGGCTGAACTGCGTCTTGTTGGATGTCTGTCCTCGGCATCAGATGACGATGCGTGAGTAGATCTATCAAAGTGAGCACAGCATGTCCGGGTGTAAATTGTGCTGGTGCGCTGAACGCCAAAGAAGTACGGCGCATGTCGTGAGAAGCCATTTACCTCGTGTCATGCCCAAAACATAGGCTGAGTCTGTAGATTGTCTCTGGACAAGCTGATGATATGACACTAGAGATGCCGCTGCTTGCTTGGGCGCGGCGTTGTAGTGTCGGCCACATTGGTCGTACAGATAGCGTTGCACATTCAGGGCCCTGGTTGTTCCGTACACCTTCTCCCGAAGCAACCCGTTTACTACCTCCACGTACCGCGGAAGACACTGGCGCGGGGTGTCCCGTCAATAGTCGCTGTGTTCCAAGGCGAGAATGTGGGTTGGCTCAGAATGGAGCAACCCGGTTCGCCCGTGACTCGGACTAACCGCCTAGGTCCCGACAGTGTTGTAGCTAAGACCTAAGACCTAAGAGATATTAAGGTTTAAATACATTCTAAGACTAACCCTTAGTATCGGCCAACAATAATACTAAGCCTTAACTAAGCCTTAAGAACATATGAGTAATAATACATGACAAAGAATGGTTGAAGAAAAAGAAATCCTAGGAACGAATTTAAAAAATTCAATACACCTACTGACTACGTTTTCATTCACCAACGGTAATGCCTCCCACCAAAGACATTCTCTGGAGCTACTTCTTAGCTGGTGAAAAACAAAACGGATCCCACATTCGAGCACATTGATGGATAACAGGAAATTCTAGTTTTTACTTGGAGCGTTAATAACCCCTTAGATACAAGGCTTAATTAAGACATGTTTCTAAGTGCTAAGGCTTAAGCAAAAATTCTGACGTTAATAACCCCTTAGAATACAACACTGGGTCCCGATGACAACCGTGACGGTCGTTTATATTGTTCCTACCGATTTGACCTTCTCTTGTACAGGTTGTTGCCTCTTTTAATTTTACATGCACCCACGCTCACCGCCGATGTGTTGAAGCGCAGTCAAGTCGGGTACGGGTGACTTTGAAGCAGAATCAGTCCCCGGAAGAGAGAAGAGGAAAGGTAAAGAGGAGAGAGTGAAGTCAAGAGCGCCAAGCCGAGTGAGAGAGGAGAGTGGCCGGGCACGACAAGTCGACACGGACAGAGACAAGCTGTCGGACGGAGGCGTGAGAACAGAGGCCTCGGCCTCAACAATGAGTGGGATGGGACAAAGCCGACAAGAGGAATTGCATCGGCATCGGGAGATGCAGGTAGAAGGCGGGCAGCTGAGGAGAGAAGAGAAAACCCCAGGCGCACACATCAGTATTTGAGAGCAACTGGAGCTGCTTGAATTGTCTGCTCTACCTAGAGGAAAGTACCTAGCTTTTTATACACAGTTGTTACCAGTGACCAGGTAGTAGCAATTAAAAGAAAAATGGAGAAAGAAGCGTCAAAATCTGAAGGATGTAAGCGATCGTTGAACGTCAAGGGAGGATATTATTTTGGAAGCGAAATAAGACGTCGATTGGGGGGAATAGGAGCTAGGTGTATGAAGGGGAGGCTGTGCAGCGTGGGCGACAATCTAGCGGGGCGCTCCTCGTCTTCATCATGCTCTCCGCCTCACCTCATTAGCGCATTAGCACCGAGAGACGCCTCGGATGTTCGCGTTGTCCATCGTTTGTTACCATCTCAAACGTTCAATTCTCGGTCCCTATCGATATCCCGTCCGTTCTATTCTCCCGCAGCTCGATACTAAACAGACCTATCTTAGAGGCAGACGATTTACTGAACAACTGAGCGCCATTGGCCCACGCGCTCACCTTTTCTTTTCGCTTATAGGCTTCGCCAGTATCGATACGGGCCATTTTTTGACGCCCTCGCTGGCGCCGGCTCCCTGACTTGCTCTCACTTGTTCGACTCCAGTCGCTTCGCACACCCTTTAACGCGCTACTACAGTGTATGTGTACTTCCGGAACACAATGCTTGCCCTCGCCCTCGTGCCGACACGCGGTGCCAAGGTGACGAGCGTTTGTCATATCTAGATTCTACGTAGGAGACATACGAATTCAAGACGTGGCACCTAAGTGGCACCTGACACCTGACTTGGCATGCTTCTATTTCTGAAAATTTCTGAAGGTGTACTCGTTTCATATTCATATATCGTCCGTCCGATCGCTATTTCCAAACACGTTTTCTCCGCTGGAAATGTCGTGGTAGGGCGCCTGCCCTCCCTCCCACCATGTGGCCGCTTGCACCGGCTTGTATCTTTTTCTTCCCGTGTTCCTGTGCCCCTGTCCGGAGCATGTGGTTTCTCTTGACTAGTTGACTTCCGGTCCCTCATTCGCCATGTCTTCGCGCTTCCCCTCGCAACTCTCTTGGCTTACGGGGCTAAACTGTGTCTGACCCACAGCTTTCAGATTAGATTCATCGAATTGTACACACGGTGAGAAACCATCATGAGATGGTGATAGTGAGAGCTACTATGCCAAAATCCTCGGGTTTGGTGTCGAAAATTGAAACAGATGGATGGTTGATAGGTGGATAGAGAATTCATCTGACACTGGCCCGCCAAGAATTACCTTCACGTAATAATCACGTCGGCTCTACGGTGTGCGGCGAGGACAAAAGGCACGGATAGAAGCCCGCTTGTCGCATTGACAACACGACAACAAGTCCCATCAAATCGTTTACGACATGATTGGGAACGAAAGCCGGCTAAGGCCAATCGTCAAGGCCATCGGCTGATCAGCTGAACCCAAGTTACAGCATTGTATGATCATGCATATGCATGTTTCTCTTGGCATTGCCTCAGGACTACGAATCCAGACCGGCGGAACGATAGTGTCAACAAAAAGCAGAGCTTCTAACTTATTGCCGATTCTTCGCCGAATTCCTGGCCGCCTTCTGTTGGGGCACGCGTGGAACTGCGGAAAAGAGAAGAAGAAGACGCTGGTTCGGGATCCGAGTCGCACACAGCTGTTTGATTTCCGACTCGATCGGCCAAATGTGAAGCAGAAGCAGAAACATCCTCCGAAGTGTCTATCTAAGGTGGTCTTTGCTCCTTCCACGAGAAATTTCCGCCTGTGATCGTCTTTCTGCTCTACACAAAGCATCGATAT
>QFEA01002517.1:0-24931 GCA_003315975.1 Lactifluus echinatus
AAGCAGTGATAGAGGCCCTTTTTGCTCCAAACAATAGGCGTGACTTTGAAACAAATCCAGAGGCGCCTACTTAGGCCCTTCTAGTAGTTGCTCCCTGCGCCCTCCGCCGGAGGTACCGGTCCCTCACGAGCTTTCTAGCCGACGCGGACTAATGATTGTCTTGTCATGAAATCTAATTTCACACGATAATGACTAAGCAAGACCCGAACAGATAACAAAAACAAATAACGCGTTGACAATTTGATATTTCCACATCACTCAAAGGACTGCGAACGACTGCGAAACATCGGTGTTTTTGTGACTTTACATATATCCTCTATTTTCGTACACCCACTCATGATCAATATTCTGGCATGATTTTAGATGAGATTGTACCATAGAAGGTTCTGGTAAAAATTTGGAGCTTAATGTTTGGTTGTGTGGCCGGGGGGAATAACGTCCGAAATAACAAATGGTATCCCAAGAAGCACATTATACTCCGCGTGGGCCACACTGTCACCAAGTCAACTTAACCTGAGTACCGGGAATGATGACGTCTCATCGTCCCCACGACTGAGCATGAAGCCGTTCTTGCTTGCATCTAGGGGCCCATCTTCAACAATAGTGACCCTATCTTCGCCTTCCTCTCTCTCCAGCGGTGCCAAGTCGGGCTCTAGTGCAAGAACGTGAGCGTGTTCCTTACCGTGCAGGGTCAGGCCGTGGGCACAACATTGTCATTAGGACAATGAAATAGCTGTTCAAACGGGATGAAATCTTTGCTATCAAGCAGTGCTGTGCGACTCATGGCATACCTGAATGGTCGTGCCCTCCCTCAGAGCTGACTCCGTCTCAAGTGCCATCCCGCCCGAAAGGCCTCCAGACATGATATGATGCACTTGCTAGAGTTCCCCGTCACGCAGCACACCGACATAGAATTCGTCATCCTTGGCTGCTCGGCCATTGAGAGCGCTCGTCTCGATCGCAGAGATCAGGAGTGTCATAAGGTTCATGTTATCAAGCTCATTGACGAGATTTCCCTCCGCTCTACATGGAGAGATGTTTATGCATTGGATTTACCTGGGACATCAACGAAAAAAAAAGAAACAAACCGAGTCACTTTGAGTGGCCTTTCAATGGCCCATAAACCACAAATCACGGTCTGCAACGTTGGCCGTGGACCAGCTAAATGCAATTCCAACGCACTGGATGAGTTCACCGAGCTACTATAAATAAGCGCGTACGGCCTTCCTGTAACGAACGGGGTAGAAGAGCCAAAAAGGCCTAGCTTCAAAGAGAAAATTAGTTCGGAATGCGTGAAATCTGCCGACGAAGACAGACCTTGGTTGCGTATGGAAACGAGGAAAGCGACACATTGAGACCTTGAGAAGCGTTGTCCGAGTAATAACTGTATGTACGTCCTATTTTCTATGCTGTCAGGGTTGTTGTGCAACAAGACAAAGGAGGACGCACCTAAGTTCCTGCAGAGCTAAGGGCAACACGTTGTCTTTTACGCTGCGACTCCATATCCTTTCCCAATCTAAATTTTCCGTCAATCCAGCCTCGATGCCCTGAGCTTCGTCCTTACCCTTCTCCCGCATCGCATACCATCTCCCTACCTGGGTCCCCGGCCGCCCGAGGATATGGTGTGGCGTGGTCTTTGTGGAAATATGCCAGCGAACAGGCGATGGGAGCTCCGGAATAGCTCGTTGCGGAGAGGCATCCGACGTTTCCGGACGAAGAGAGAGAGGAGAGAGCGGAGACACTTGAGGAGATAGTGGTGAGACGGGCGTATTTGTGTATTTGTGGTTGTGGAGAGGGTGGAAAAGAGTGGGTGCGTGGCAAGCTCTGCGGGAGGTGGGAGATATAGGCAAAGACGGAAGATGTATTTTGGGTGAACACTGTGCTTGAATAAAGCACGTTGATGAACCGTCAAAACACTAGAGTTGACTGCTTGGGACGACCTTATTGAAAGATGACGACAGGGGACTCGGAGCGTAAGTCGGTTGGGGTTGGGCATCCTCTGGTGTCGATCTCGGTTATGTTCAACTAGACCACGTGAATCTGTGAATCCGCAATCACAGTACTATGTAAAATTATTTACCGGATAAACGTAAATTGGTACAATCCCATCTTAACGAGTTGTACCACCGGCAGACTTTCAGGCTATTGGCCTGCTACTTCCCATTGAGGCTGCCAAAATTTCCCTTTCCAGCTATCTCGTATAATGGAGGTCGCAGACGACGACAGTGATGAGGGAGAAATAGACTTTATTGGATCGGAGGTTTATTGGATCGGAGGTGAAACTAGCTACCAATTGAGTCCGTCCATCAACCTCACGTGCCGGCTCATCTGTAAGTCACGTGTAGCTTGAACTTGCTGACTCACCACCACGTTGCGGCACGAATGGTTACTGTATCCATGCTCGGGAACATGTCAAATCCCGCGCATGTGTGTGAACAGAAAGGTTGTCCTTTTTTTGTAAACTATGCGGCAAGCAGCCATGCAGTGGGGACCACCTCCACGGCTTGAACCGTAATCAGAACCATCTTTGCGAGTAGGTCTATGATGTTATTTATCTTATATCTTAGAGAAGACCACGCTGGTAGTATTTCATCTTCAACACCAAAATGTTCAAATGTAAGCTTTTCTTTAGTACCGCAGCGGGCATATGTTTGTGCTGCATTTTCTGAAAATGACCAGTGACATTGTGGTGAGCGGTGCCCGAATCCTACCATGCGATGTTGATCCATGTTGGTAAACTTCGACCACAGAACGAGCTCCAGACGAGTGAATGGAAACGTGTCGAAGGAAAAACTCGGGAAACCTGAACAACAAAGCCCGTCACAAGCGAGGCGATCCCCACCATCTGACTCGTCATGGGATAACACCGACAACCCGACGCCGCCAAGGCGCCCCTTGTCGCCGATATACCAGTCATCGCGAACATCATGACTGAAGACATTTATCTTTCCCTCCAGTCACGTTGCTTAGTTGCATGCAGGCTTTTCGATCCCGAATAAACTGAGGCTGAGGGCCTTTCTTGGTCGAGGTCATTTGTACAGTCACGCCTCTTCATACTCGTATCGCTACCATCGCAAGGTGCCTCAGAGTATTTAACTTGTGCCGTCTTTCTGGACATGTGGAGACTTTTTATGTATTCAGCGATCTTTAATGGTTTATCTTACATCTGTAGCCGCTGGGCGAATTCCGATACTGCACGTTGACGTTTCATTTAAAACCTGCCACGTACGTATTGCTACTCAGCATTATCCACGTCCGTTTTTCTTTGAGAATATGACCTCCGCATGAATCAGCGTCATAATCTACTCAGTATCAACATCATATCGCCGACCAGCGTCTGCGTTTATGCTGGAGCCAATAATCGTTGCACTTGGGTCATGGCCTCTCTTGAGAACTTTATTTTCTCTTTGCACCAGAGACTCACCAGTGCCGTCTAAACAGTACTCTCAGCTGATTGCAGACCTCCATGCTCTACATAAAAAGTCGCCCAAGCTTGTGAAACCCGTTCGGTTACGCTGCACCTGCGCTCCCTGCGTTCGCTGTCGAGAGCTGGAGGATGAACGAGTTCAAGTATTATAACATTCCATCACTGTTCCTGACGCTCGCCAGAGGGCTGTTTCTGTGGAAGAGAAGGGCAAGATGACGAATCGCGATATCGAATCGTTGCAAGAGGATATGACAAGTTTTTCAACATCGGAGAGGTCCCATGGACAACTATATGCTCCTTCATATGTACCCGTCTACCGTCTGAGTCTAATATGGCATTTCATTCGTTCGGCTAGTGGTCGTCGCTAGAAGCTCACACCAAGTCGCCATACATTCTGACACTCAAGTCTAACGGATGCATCATCTTCATCTCTGCCCTGTCGCCTTCTAAGCTCCTGGTCGCGTCAAAGCAATCCCTGGGCCTTGTTCAGGGCGTCCCTGAGAGCCATGCACATGCTGGTGAGCGCTGGCTCCATCATCATCTTGAAGAAGTGGGCAAAACGACGGAGCAGCTGGCGGAAGTCCTATGGGAAAAGAATTGGACTGCAGTAGCTGAGGTGTGTCATCCGTTATCATGCCCTCATCTTGTATTCACCACCGCAGCTCTGTGATGATAGCTTTAAAGACCACGTACTCCCTTCCTTACCCCCCTGAAAAGACCGGCTTGCATATCCACGGCCTCAACGAATGCTTCAGGCACTTCAAGACCCAGCTGACCCCCGTGGTTGAGGCGTTCGCTCGCGAGTGGGGCTTTATCCCTACCCCATCTCATGAACTACGTGCCGTGCCCGACTGAAGTCAAGGCTTTCACGGAAGAGATCGGCTTCATTGGCCAGTGGAATGGCGAGGCGCTCGAGGGCTTCGTCGTGCGCACCACTCGCCTCCCACGGATGGACATGCACGCTCAGATGCGTCACCCTACGCCCCAGGGTCCTCATTCTTTTTCAAGGTCAAGTTTGACGAGCCGTATATGATGTACCGCGACTGGCGTGAGGTCACAAAGTCGTTATTGTCACGAGGTGAGAATGCGAGCCTCCCACAGAATAAGATGAAACGGCCAGAGACAAAGGTGTATATCGGTTGGGTGAAGGGAGAGTTCAAGAAGAATCCTCAGCTCTTCGAGAATTACTTGAAGGGACATGGGATCATCGCTACACGGGAACTGTTCCTTGAATGGCTAGACTCAAAGGAAGGAAGAGTCAAACAGAAGGAGGCTGAGACCGTCGACGAGGCATCCTCGCCACCAGGTAAAAAAAATTGGTAAAAGTATAATATTGCCTGTCGCCGTCCATGGTGTCGGTACGTTGCACGCTCCCTATGCTAGGCGATGTTGGCTTACATCGACCTCCGTTAAGGCAAAACGACAATTTTAGTGGCTCTTGCAGACCTGTTCAACTTTGGACATACGCAGAGCGACGATGTTCAAACTAAAATGCCTGGGCCCGCATTTATTCAGAACATCAAGAGGTTATTGCGAGATCACGAAGTGGTGATCGCCGATAAGTCCGAGATGCCTATTTTCCCGCTGATATGAATTCATGTCGATCCCAGAAACAACCACCTTCATAAGCACCGCGAAGATCTCAGGAACGCTGTCAAGAACATGTACTCTCCTGTTCGCCTCCCCGCGCTGAACTGGTCTCTCGATCGCCCACACGCCGTGATCCACCGGATATGTGCAGATGTCGCTGGATCGACCTATCATAGAAGGGATTATTAGGGTTTCAAGTCCAGGTGGTAGCAGAATTCAATCGTGGTCACTAGCCTTCTGGCCATTTCCATCACAAACAGTCGGTGCTTCTGTGGATTGGCATTTTTTCTCGAGAATGATCATTTTACCGGCGTTCGCTTTACCTATCACCAAGACACGGGCCAGGGTTGCTGGTATCGTATTGGGGCTGCATTTGATGCGCGGAAGTACTGTAGGAATGAGCGCAAGAATTACAGTGTTTGCTAGTCGTGTAGACAAAAGGAAAGTCGAGGCTAGCTAGCGATATTTATGTTTTGGGCTGGTAGACATGTGACCTAGACGTGGTCTTGCGCGGGCTTTTGCTCCCATCCCCATGTTGAGATCGTTGAGACGCCGAACGGCACTCCACATTCCACTTGACCAATTGGTTTGGACGCCCCACGTACTTCAGGGCATATGATCCCATCCTTACTTGCTCACTTACATTGCGCACTTATATCATAACATCAGCCGAATCGCATTAGAATACGACATACAGCAGGCATTATGGACCAGGCCTGAAACAAATGCAAATATCGGAGCGCTCGCGGCGCCGATCCGAGCCTTTCCCCGTTGCGTCCTGACTCGCGCCTCGAGTAGTTACTGCCTCGCCTAGATGAATAACTATAGGATCCTCTCACAAGATTACACATTTGTCTGGACCATAGTATGTCTTGTGGTATTACGACCTTACATTTGGCCGCATCGCCCTCCGCCTCGAATGACCTTTTCATATCGAATACCTCGCCAGTCCCATCTCTCAAATAAATACGTGGACTTTCGTTTCCCATGGATCTTGGACGTGCGCTACTTACGTTCGTTGCATAAATCTCCGCCATCATTCAAAACTTCGATACTACGCACGTTTACTCCCTTCCCTCCATTTTTCGGTCACCGATCTACCCGGTCTACCGGCACCTCGATAGTATATGGACCTATCGAAATTTCTCTGCTATAGGCAGTCAATTTAGGGAGCGTGCTGAATTCAAGTTGATCTCAAATGCGATTTGTGTGCGCTTTCCCCTTTTCTCTCCCCTTCTCTCCTCTCACTGAAGCCTTGCAATTGCTCTTCCCGTGCTCCCTCAAGCGTCCATGCGAGTTACTCAACATCCATCATACCTTGTCTCCGAATCGTTCGTCAGGTCATCTCTCTCTTTTTTCTCTTTGCCAGTCGACTCTCCCTTGCGCCGGCGTCTTGTATCTCAGCTTCCTTCCCACACTCACACCTCTATACTTGTCCCCTGCTTCTCTTCGTTGATCCTTGTCTCCGAGATCAATTCTAAATTCCACATCGAACTCCCAAGCGCTCCTTTGTCATGTGCTACATCGAACACACAGACCTGTATTTAAACGTATGTTGGGTCCTCGCTTGAGAGAAGAAGACGGTACGTATCTGGTCTCTGCTCTCGAGTTTCCGTGTGGTTGCTTCTCCCTCAATTCATTCCTTCTTCTAAACACCCCACGAGCTCGTAGATGCCAATCCGAACGAAGAGCACCGTCAAGAAACCTATATCATTCCTCTTCTTTGACTCTCTTCTCATATCCCCTCGCTCTCGAACTCTTACGGGCGCCTTCTACTAGTAGGTTACATTTCACCGCCTAGCTACGAATCTAAAATGTTATCGATATGTGTGGGATCTAGGAAATAGAAGGCAGAGGTGTGGTTCGTCATGCCAGATGTATCAATTCTCTCTAACATATCTTCGCCTGCCCTCGAACGTTTTGGGATCACTAACTATCTGACTTGTGAAATATATAGCATATCTCTATACTCCTTAGTCAACTCAGAATACCCAGTAGTTGCCCCCATACCCGTACCCTAACCCCGAACCCCCTATCGACCTTACGCACTCCTGGGGTCCCTATCCACCCACACATCAAAATTGTGTATAATGCAGTTTAATTGTCGTTCCTTGGCTTTAAGAATAAGAAATATAGTACGTCATCTCGGGATGCAAGTAGCAGAAGATTCAACTCACCAACAAATTAGCACATACGATGTCATATAAAAATGCTGCACCTTCTTCATCAAAGGAACCCTTTCTACCTTTAATCCGCGCTGTCACTTGTTTACGAAGGTCGGATTTGTGATACAGGTCCTTCGATTTTGTTATTGCCTCATTGAGAGCAGCACTCCCGACACCTCCGAACCAAAAGGCGTGCTCCACGATAATTAGGCAATCTAGATATAAATATAGAGATTGGTGAATGAAAATCTTTACACAATCACAGAGGAACAAAACGTTCTGGCCACAAATAAACATTTCTCATCGTAGTCCAACAGATCGGATCGGAGATTGAGCATCTTGGCGATAGAGGAGGATTGCGCTAATATGATTGCAGCCTATATTTAGAATGGCTTGCTTAGCAATGTTGTCGCCACTACAAATACGAGATGGACATACGTTCTAGACGATGAAATCAAACGTGAATAGCGAAATTTTGGTGTACTAAGACAGGGATTGGAAGGTAACTTGAAAACTGTATCACGCACCTCCTATTACACCACACAATACACACTGGTTAAGGACTACTATTTATAGATGTTAAATTACTCACATTCTAGCATAACAAGAAAGTACGATCAATGAGAGGGTATTAAAAAATGTAAGAGGATAACTCACTCCCTAGAAGGGCAGATGAGCTTGGTGGGCCTGTTTGTACTCGAAAGAGCGAAATGATTGCTCACATCCTAGAACGGCAAATGAGCGCTGTGGATCAGCGTGTACTCAAAAAAGCCAAATGATTACTCACGTGCTAAAAGGGCAAATGAACACCGTGAATCAGTGTGTATTCAAAAGAGAAAAAAAATCACTCACAAACTGGAAGGGTAGATGACATCTGCGGATCAGTGTGTACTTGAAAGAGCGAAACAATCACTCACATCCTAGAAGGGCAGATGAACTCCGTGCATCAGTGCGTACTCGAAAGAGCTAAATGATTAGTCACTCGCTAGAAGAGTAGATGAGCTCTATCGATCAGTGTGTACTTGAAAGAGCGAAACGATTACTCACTTCCTAGAAGGGCAGATGAGCTCCATGGATCAGTGCGTACTCGAAAGAGCGAAACAATTACTCACTCGCTAGAAGGGCAGATGAACTCTGTGGATCAGTGTGTACTCGAAAGAGCGAAACGATTACTCACAGGCTAGAAGGGCACATGAGCTCCGTCGATCAGAGCATACACAAAAGAGCGAAACAATTACTCACTCGCTAGAAGGGCAGATGAGCTTCGTCGATCGGTATGTACTCGAAAGAGCGAAACGATTACTCACAAGCTAGGAAGGCAGATGAGATCCATGGGTCAAAGTGTACTCGAAAGAGCGAAACGATTGCTCACTCGCTAGAAGGGCAGATCAGTTCCGTGGATCAGTGCGTACTCGAAAGAGTGAAACGATTACTCACTCTCTAGAAGAGTAGATGAGCTCCGTGGATGAGTGTGTACTCGAAGAGCGAAACGATTACTCACTTCCTAGAAGGGCAGATGAGCTCCGTGGATCAGTGTGTACTCGAAAGAGCGAAACGATTACCCACAAACTGGAAGGGCAGACGAGATCCGCGGATCAGTGTGTACTCGAAAGAGCGAGACGATTACTCACATCCTAGAAGGGCAGATGAAACTCCGTGGATGACTGTGTACTCGAAAGAGCGAAGCGATTACTCACAAGCTAGAAGGGCAGATGAGATCCGTGCATCAGTGTATACTCGAAAGAGCGAAATGATTACTCACTCCCTAGAAGGGCAGATCAGCTCCATGGATGACTGTGTACTCGAAAGAGCGAAACGATTACTCACAGGCTAGAAGGGTAGATCAACTCCGTCGATCAGTGTGTACTCGAAGAGAAAAACGATTACTCACAGGCTAGAAGGGCAGATCAGCTCCATGGATGACTGTGTACTCGAAAGAGCGAAACGATTACTCACAAGCTAGAAAGGGGCAGATCAGCTCCGTGGATGAGTGTGTACTCGAAAGAGAAAAACGATTACTCACTCGCTAGAAGGGCATATGAGTTCCGTGGATCAGTATGTACTCAAACGAGCAAAACGAGTTCTCACTCCCTTGCAAGGCAGATAAACCCGGTGTATCAGCGTGTTTGATCGAACGATCCAACAAGATCACTCACTTCCTAGCAAGTCCAGTAGATCAGCTTCAATTGAAAACGCGACAGCATCACTCACCTCCTAGCCGTGGTGAAAGTGCCTGTCGATCAGTAAATGCAATCGAAAGATGGAACCGGGTGACTTGCATCCTAGCATTGTACAAGACAATCAGGTGGTACAATTGAACCAAGCAAAAAATCACTCACAAACTAGTATGTAAAAGAACCGGTGGATCTGGAAGCATGATTGATAGATAACACAGGTCCACTCACATGCTACCACGATATATAAGCGTAGTGGATTAGAGCACAACTGATAGCGCAACCGAATAACTCACATTCTAACACAGAAATAGGCACAGTGCATTAGACGTTGTTATTGAAATATAAAAAGAATCGCTCACATCCTAGAATAGAAAATAAGTTGGCGGATGAGTGACCGTAACTGAAATGCATTGTCACTCACTCCCTAACGTGCCAGGTGTGATTGCTGGATCAAGAAGTACATTCGAAAGTCCCAATATGACCACTCACACGCTAGCATTGCAGACGAACACGCAGGATTAGGGAGAGTGATTTAAAAATGTGACAGGATCGCTCACTCTCTAGATGAGTCTGGCGAATCAGTGGCTGTGGTGAACAGATACAATGGAACTACGCACATCCTAGAATGGCAGATGAACCTAGTGGATCAACGAATGCGATTGAGGACGAAACAGGATCGCCCACAATCTAGCACAGTAGATGAACTCGGAATATATGGACTGCGATGGAAACGAGTGACAGAATTACGTACTTCCTAATTCGACAGAAGGCCTTAACGGATCAGGGGTGTAATAAAAAAGGGACTTGATAAAATTACTAACTGTCTAGCAGGGAAAACAGCCCCAATAGATTAGTGAACGTGATCGAACGACGTATTAAGACCACTCACTTTCTAGTGCAGAAGATGGGCCCGGTGGATCAGAACTCGAATTGAAAAGTGCTACACAATCACATACGACCTAGCATGGAAGAAAAACCAGTGGATTTGTGAGCAGGGTTAAAAGATGATAAACGATTACTCACATCCTAGCGCAACAGATGATAGTCAGGAGGTACGATAGAAAGTTGCAGATGTACCACTTACTCTCTAGCACCACCCAGATGAGCATTGTAGATCGGCGAGTGTGATTGAGAGGTGAGAAAGAGTACTCACCCCCTGGCATGGAAGACAAGGATCATTTTATCGCAATTGGAAGAGCTGATAGGACCACTCACTTCCTATCGTGGCCGACAAGCCCAATGCTTCAGAGAGTACAACTAACTGACACAGTGGAGCCCCTCACATACTGGCATGACAGACAAACCACATGAATGAAAGAGTGTGATTAGATGTGATGGATTCACTCACGTACTAGCACCGGATATGAGCTCGGTGAATGAGGGAGCATAATTGAAATGTGCGATAGGAGCACTAACTTCCTAATATGGCCGACGAACCCAGCAGATTAGCGAGTGCCATTAAATGAAACGACAGGATCACCCACTCCCTAGAAAAGTAGACAAGCTCGTGAATCGATCGAGGAGTGCAATGTAAAGATCACGCACAATCTAGCACAGCAGACAAGTCCTATCAAGGAGTACAATTGAACTGCGCACAGAATTCCTCACCACATTCTAGTATGACGGACGAGTCCAATGAATGAGGGAGTATATTTGGAAGGATTACATACTTGCTAGCAAGGCAGACGATGCCAATAAGTGATGGAGTGTGATTAAAAGATAGGATAGAGTCACTCACGTACTAAGACGATAGACCAGCCCTGTGGGTGAGGAGTGTGACTGATAATACAGGATCACTCACGGCCTAGCGCAGCAAATGAGCCCAGTAGATAATGCAGCGTTATTGAAGAATGCCACAGATTACTCACGCTCTAGCACAGCAGGTGGACCCAGTAGCTCAGGGAACATGATTAGAAGGTGCCATAATATCACTCACTCTCTGACACGCCAGACGAGCTCCACGGATCAGGGGCTGAATTGCAAAACGTGACCAGAATACCCACCCGGACCTGGAGCAAACAGTACGGTAGATCGTTAATCGATTAAGCCGATAAAGCGATCAATTATTTACCCAGCAATGGGGAAACCAACCCAGTATCCGTCTAGCGACCAATAGTCGTTTAAATGACCCTGGAGCGATCCATTTTTCGTTGTAAGTATGCAAAGATTTACAAACAATCATTCGTTACCATGGAGAATTGTAGTGTTAATAAAAAGGTCTTCGATGCAATATCGGATGCACAGTTCAATGTTATTTCTCTGTACGGTAATTAGTAAATGGCGGAGAGTATCCTTTGTCATCGCTGATGCCGTTTTCTCGATGAGAGACGAACAATTCCCGCTAGGCTTGTTCATATCTGTCTCAATAAATGCGCCCGTTTAGAATCTATTCAGAAATCGGGAATTCAAAGATACCCTGGAGATAGACAAAAGCCGACGGGGGATGGGTAGTGCGATTGACGCGATCTTCAATCTCGGAACGTATCCCTTCCATTTGCCCTGATGCCTGTTTTCTTGCCTCGAACTCCGTGAATCCATCTCGTTTCAACTTGGCGACAGCCCGGGTCCTTTGTGCATCGAACTTGGTGAAAATGGCCACCACAGGTACTAATATTGTCGGTATATCATGTTAATGTTTACGGAAAGAGCAGTCGTGAAATGTAACGTGCCGCCATTTGTACCAGATGCGAAGAACGTCAATTCTGCCGTGGTCAACGGGCGATCATCGTCCATCGGTAGACAATACCTGTTTCCCCATATCAATTGGCTACGAGCCTGGCTATAACAATGACGTACCAAATGGCATGCAACTGAGACTTCAAGAATTTTTCTTGGGACCTTGAACGTATGAAGTCCCTCACTATTTGAAGCTCGTCGACTGAACCCGCCTCAAATCCACAAGAGTCGTGGAACACAAATCCTGGGTTACTTTCGTATGTGATCTCATATTCGATGTTGTGTATACCACGCTGGTAGGATCGATCAATCAACCCAGTGGCCTAACCAGCAGAAGAGAACTCACACCACTGCTAGGTTTCGCAAGAGCTGCAGGATCAATCTATCATGGATGAATTATCAGGATTTGCAGGCAGTATAGTTCAATCGTGTTCACTAGCCTGATTTCCATTGCCATCGCAAACGATCGGTGCTTCTGTAGACTGGCAGATCTTCTGGAGAATGGTCGTTTTACCAGCGTTCGCTTTGCCTATGACCAAGACACGGAAGCGATCGTATCTCTTCCGCAGGCGAATGAACTCCGAGTCGGCATCGGGGTTGTTATCGACAGAGTCGGGGTTGCTGGTATGGTGTTCGGACTGCATTTGATATGCGGAAGTAGCTTTTTTGAGACTGCGGAGTTTGCTCGTATATATGTATGTAGACGGACACCAGCAAATCGTCACGTGTCTGAATCAGACCAAATAGACCATTTCAGACCATTAGAGCCGAGGGCGGAGTTAGACAACGGGCGACCAAACAGAACCGCAGACCTTGCACCTCGCACAGACCTCGCACAGACCATTCACAGACCATTCACAGATCATTCACAGACTGCTCACAGACCACTCACAGACTATGCACAGACCAAAATCTGACATGGTTCAGACCACATTCAGACCGAGTTCAGACAAAAGAGCTCAAAACAAATTTTATTTATCATAATATGGACTTTTCTACAGTCGAGCAAATAAATTCTAAGACCATGACCATGTCAACAACTCGGTGCAGCCCATCCCAATGGAGGATCACCACGCTGCGTATGGTGATAAGACAAGTCCGTCAAGCTCAGTGCTTTTTGTGGGCAACTTGTCCTAAAGTGCGACCGAGGAAGTCCTTATGGGATGTATTTGTGTAGGTTTGAGGTGGAAAGCATTTATGCATAATTGGGAAGACACACCTTTATATATCAATTCTTCGGTTCGAGCAGGCCGACAGATCTTTGTGGAGGTTTGATGGAATGTCTTGGGGTGGGTGTTGTTCGAGTCAGCATCGATGAGCCCATTCAAACTGGAGAACCGACTGGGGTGCAAGTTAAATGACGGGAATGCAGGGGATATCTGCGTGTCATGGTAAGCTTGGGAACAAATGGCAAAATAAAGGAGACACACCATTGCCATCATCGGAGCTACTAAGCTCTACTAGCACCGGAGTCTTGGCATACATGATGATACTCAGGAGATCATAGGCTCAAGAGGAGATACGTCTGACGAAGCATCAGACATAGCCACATCCGTATCCTGCCCGGTAGGAGGGAAAGAGAACGAGATGTGGTTGCTTTGACTGACAGTATGCACGAAACATAAAGAGCCTAGATATGACCAAAAATATTGAGCAGAGGGAAGGAATAAAAGTGTGGACTTACGGGCAGAGATGGGCAGAAGAGGAAAGACTTGGAAGCTGCTGGCTCGCTTAATAAGGTTTGGAGCGCCTGCAAAGTTTCATCACGTGAACCTGTGACATTGTTTTTGACGTGGAGTGGCAGCGGACTTACCGGCAGGGTGGAGACCTGGGCGAAGCGAACAACCAGTGTCTTGATTTCCGCCATTACAATTGTGTTGTCAATGAGGTCAGCTGCAGGGATCTCCTGTGTAAAGCATGCCCCAAGGCTGAACTCATGTTGTTCTGGAATGCCTGCACCGCAACTCTGAGCTGTACCTCCTGTTTTCCTCTTGACCATCAACGCATTACAACCTCACCTGGCCGACCAGCTGGAACCTGGTGACGTCCCTTTCTTTCGTATCATACACCCTGCATTTTACTACATTTCTCCTTCAGTTCCCCGCCGAGATGGCCATACGATCTCGCCTGGCGACACATGGCCTCACGGCCTCTTCATTCGCACCATTCTTGCCATACGACATACCGCATCATCTCTCCTGACGATGCGTGGCCTTCTCATTTTATACTGTACGCCCTCTTTTCATCGCCATTATACTTTTCTAGCCTAGATTGTCACTTTGCAACATACTGCCTCAGCGTGCTCGACGACGTGCGGCCTTTCCCCCTCCACTTCGGGACAATAGTGTTTATGTACCATGGCTCTCTAAGGGCGTGCGCCGCACCACTACCATGCACAATAAAGCTGGTATGTTCTATCTTAACTTCACACCTTTTCACTCATCTCATTGTACAGCGTCGTGGCGCATTGGCCTTTCCCGGTTCTTCCAATTCTGCGTCCTGGACAACTCCCTCGATTACCAGCGTTTTGAATTGCGATCGACTCGCTGCCTTGCCATTGCGCATTGACACCAACATCTCGTCGACCAATCAGTGCACACTATCTACGGAAACATTTGAACGCCCCGAATCCTATTGCCTTCAACCTTCCAACTTCAACCGTTATTAGTCTCCTTTCTGACTTCAAAACGTTTCGTTCTGGACTTCAATTCTACCTGATCTTCGCTATCTACAATAGTATAAAAAGCTAGGTACTATCGTCGGTGTAGGACAGACAATTCAGGGAGCTCGAAGCTCCAGTTCTCGAAACTTTCCGTGTGCGCCTGTACTTCTCTCTTGATCTTCTCTCTTTCTTCCGTCAAGCTGCTTTCTCTCCTCCTATGCCTCCTCTCGCCAACGACCATCCTACTCGACGGCGTGCGCTCTTCCACCCTGGCATCGAAACCATCACTCCCACCTCGCCGATCAACCGGCTTCACTCGCACCAGCTTCTCGCGCTCAGGTCGCCTCGGTTTCACCTCGATCATCGCCAGAAACTCACGCCAAGCCGCCATACATTTTGACACTCAAATCTAACGGATGCATCATCTTCATCTCTGCCCTGTCACCCTCTAAGCTCCTGGTCGCATCAAAGCACTCCCTGGGCCCAGTTCAGGGCACCCCTGAGAGCCATGCACATGCTGGTGAGCGCTGGCTCCATCATCATCTTGAAGAAGTAGAAAAAATGGCCAAGCAGCTTGCGGAAGTCCTGTGGGAAAAGAATTGGACCGCTGTAGCTGAGGTGTGTCATCCGTTATCATACCCTCACCTTGTATTCACCACCGCAGCTCTGTGATGATGACTTTGAAGAACACGTCCTCCCTCATGCGGCTGAAAAGACCGGCTTGCATCTGCATGGCCTCAACGAATGCTCCAGGCACTTCAAGACCCAGCCAACCCCCGTGGTTGAGGCGTTCGCTCGTGAGTGGGGCTTCATCCCTACCCCATCTCATGAGCTAAGTTCCGTGCTCGAAGTCAAGGCTTTCACGGAAGAGATCGGCCTCAACGGCAAGTGGAATGATGAGGTGCTCGAGGGCTTCGTCGTGCGCACCACTGTCAGCTTGCCGCCCCCAGATGGACACGCACACGCTGATGCGTCACCCTACGCCCCAGGGTCCTCATTCGTCTTCAAGGTCAAGTTTGACGAGCCGTATATGATGTACCGCAACTGCCATGAGGTCACAAAGTCGTTATTGTCACGAGGTGAAAGTGCGAGTCTTCCAAAGAATAGGATGAAACGCTCAAAGACAAAGGTGTATGTCGGTTGGGCGAGGGGAGAGATCAAGAAGAATCCTCAGCTCTTCGAGAATTACTTAAGGGACATGGGATCATCGCTACACGAGAGCGGCTCCTTGAATGGCATCAAAGGGGACAGGAGTTGTCGAGTGATGGCTGTGGTCCAGTGATCCATAGAGCCCTCTGCTTCTTCGCCTGCAGTCGTGTCTGCGTCGCAAGTCCTTTCTCTCCCCTACATTCGATACATTCCGAGCTTCCCCGAGCTCTGTAGGGAAATAACGACGCCATTCAACCCACGACAGTCGCTGCTTGAGATTACGCATCATCAGGTCCCTTGCAGTCGCCCTCAGAGCTCTATCTTCTTCCTTGAAATGTTCAATTAGGGACAAAAGTACACGCCCGCATGATCATCGATCAGCCCTGATTGGACTGTACATCTTCATTTCGACTTTGGGTGCCACCTAATCTTCGTCTTTGTCCTTTACTTGCAAAGCAAGATCAAAGTCAATAATTTTTAACAAAATTCGTGCCCAACAACAATGTTTTCGGGCTTGGTATCTCTATAATTATAAGCCATACATTGTGCTTAGGAAGATAGTACGCGAGGCCCTTTATGAGGCATGCCCTTCCTAAATCTTCGGCTCCTCCTGACGCACTTCCGACACTTCCTGCTTACTATTTGTACAGTCAACCTCATTCCTGGTAAGCTCCTTGTTTCCTTCCGCACCCCGATTGCTCATCTTTGACATTGTATATGGTGGCCATAGCTACCGCATACGGAACGAAGCGTCTCAGAGTGCCCGCCATCCATGATAACCCCTTGTCGACAGTGTGTATGCCGCGCTAGCAAGATCAATTAGTCAACACGGCGGCCTAATCTGCAGGCAACACACTCCTTCCACTGGTGGCCTTCTCCACTGTTGCGGGATCGACCCTTCACGGAAGGAGTTATTAGGGTTTCTAAATTAGATGGGGTGGTAGCAGAATTCAATCGTGGTCGCCATTTCCATCACAGACGATATCGGTGTTTCTGTGAATCTCGAGAATTACAGAGTTTGCAATCATAGACAAAAGGAAAGTCGAGGCCTAGGGCATGAGCTGGCCGATTTTGCGTTGTTGGACATGTGGCCTAGACGTAATTCATTTTTTTCTAGGCACGGGGCATAGAACAGACAGACGAGTGGGGAAAAGAGAGAAAAAACCACGACAAGCTCCCCAGTGCCTGGGTCACCCTCCTCACCATCATTAGATTTCCGCAGTTTGCAGTCAGGTAGCTATTCCTGGTCCTCATTGGCTCCACATTTCAGCAGGGACTCAATTGAGAATCGGGCGACGTGACAAAATGTGCTGTAACGTTTGGCACAGAAGCCCAAGGGCAGCAAGGATTGTGAAAGTGGGAAGGTTGTCGTGTGCAGAGGCTCTCTGGAACCACTACGCGCTACTAATGGGAAGAAAAAATAGGCATATATTCAGTTCATCCTATAGCGCGTGTCAAGACATTCCTATACCTTGCACCGTGATTCAGTGAAGTCCTCCAAGGCGTTGAGCTGCCCTGAGAGTAGGTTGTCAGCGGCAGAGGTGGCACATGGTTGAGTGGAAAGACATTAGTTGGTGAAAGTGGGGGTCATGAGGAGATCGACATTGCTGTCCATCTCAGAAATAGGGATTATGTATAGAGGGGGCCAATACAGTGTGTAGCTTAGTTAAAATTGAAGGTGAAGAAGGTGAAGGTGAGAAGCGGCCAAGAGCTGTCACGGTAGTTCTGACCAGTGGGTCTGTGGTCTGGCTGCGCTGGCACATCTCGTCCTTATGTCAGCTGTCCGTATGTCAGCTGCCTCATTGTGTGTTACCCGCGCCCACGCTCGGCTAATTGACACCGAACGGCACTCCGCATGACCAATAGGTTTGGGTTTGGGCTTACGACCCCGTCCTTACTTGCTTGCTTACATACATTAACATCAACCGAATCGCATTAGAATACAGCAGGCATTATGGGCAGAGCCTGGAACGAATGCAAATTCAGAGCGCTCGCGGCGTCAAGCAGATCCGAGCCTTTCCCTGTTGTGTCTCCCGACTCGCGCCTCGAATAGTTACTGCCTCGCCGAGATGAACGACTAGGATCCTGTTGCAAGATTATATATACATTTGTCTAGACCATAGTATGTCTTTATTTTTACTCCCTTTCTGTTTAGTTCGTGTTTAGATTCTGATGTTACGACCTTACATTGGTCGCATCGCCCGCCGCCTCTAATGGCCTTTTGCTATTGAATACCTCGTTTCGACTCCTGTGCATACCAATCCCTAGGGAAGAGCACAGTACGGGTTGCTGTACCCATGACGGGTCACGGGTACAGGTCACGGTGGGTAAGGTACGGGTTGCGGAACTGTGACCCGCTTACCTGCAGTCAACCCGCGCAGGGCTGGCCCAGCCTCAGCACCCATGTGAGGGGGACGAAGTGCAGCAGACCCGTTGGCAATGCCAAGGATGATGACAATGACGTGGAGATGGCAGACATAGCTGCGGATGCGGGTGTGGATGTGAATGCTGCAGAAGGGTCGCACAGAGCAAAGCGGCGTGTGGTGGGTGCGAACGCTGTACAGCAGCACGCTTGCACTCCCGCCTCTGCACCTGCCTCCTTGCCCAAACCAAACTCCACCGCAGCTCAAACACAAACATTGGGCACCAATCCTACAGCAGGTACAGCAACCAAACCTGGCACAAAACCACCTCCATCATCAAAGCTGTTGACAAGCAGGAGCAACGGTGGAACCTGTTGTACCTGGCACCGGCACCGGCACCCGCGCAACCCGTTGAGGTGTAACCCGCGGGTCAACGGGTGCGGGTTGGTGCGGGTGCGGGTGCGGGTAACGCAAAAAGTACCCGCGGGTAACCCATGCTCTTCCCTACCAATCCCATCTCTCACCAAAATACGTCGACATTCGTTTCCATGGATCTTGGACACGCGCTACTTACGTTCATTCCACAAATCTCCGCCATCGTTCAAAACCTCAATATTACGCACGTTTACTCCTTCCCTCCATTTTTTGGTCGCCCATCTACCCGGTCTACTACCGATACCTCGATAGTATGTAGACCTATCTAAATTTCTCCACTATAGGCAGTCAATTCAGGGAGCGTGCCGAATTCAAGTTGATCTCAAATGCGATTTGTGTGCGCTTTACCCTTTTCTCTCCCCTTCTCTCCTCTCACTGCAGCCTTGCTCTTCCCGTGCTCCCTCAAGCGTCCGCGCGACTTACTCAACACTCATCATACCTTGTCTCCGAACTGTTCGTCAGGTCATCTCTCTCCTTTTCTCTCCATGTTCTCTTTGCCGGTTGACTCTCCCTTGCGCCGGCGTCTTGTATCTCAGCTTCCTTCCCACACCCACACCTCTATACTTGTCCCCTGCTTCTCTTCGTTGATCCTTGTCTCCGAGATCAATTCCACATTGAACTCCCAAAGCGCTCCTTTGTCATGCGCTACAACGAACACACAGACCTGTATTTAAACGTATGTTGGGTCCTCGCTTGAGGGAAGACGGTACTTATCTGGTCCGTGTGGTTGCTTCTCCCTCAATTCATTCCTTCTTCTAAGCACCCCACGAGCTCGTAGATGCCAATCTGAACAAAGAGCACTGTCAAGAAACCTATATTATTCCTCTTCATTGACTCTCTTTTCATATCCCCTCGCTCTTGAACTCTTACGGGCGCCTACTACTAGTATGTTACACTTAACCGCCTAGCTACAAATCTAAAATGTTATCGATATGTGTGGGATCTGGGAAATAGAAGGCAGAGGTGTGGTTCGTCTTGCCAGACATCAATTCTTTCTAACATATCTTCACCTGCCCTCGAACGTTTTGGGATCACTAACTATCTGACTTGTGAAATATATAGCATATCTCTATACTCCTTAGTCAACTCAGAAACTCAGAACACCCAGTAGTTGTCCCCATGCTCGTACCTTAACCCCAAACCCCCTATTGATCTTACGCACTCCTGGGGTCCCTATCCACCCACACATTCTAAATGTGTATAATGCAGTTTAATTGTCATTCCTTGGCTTTAAAAATAAGAAATATAGTACGTCATCTCTGGATGCTAGTAGCAGAAGACTCAACTCACCAACAAATTAGCACATACAATGTCATATAAAAATGTTGCACCTTCTTCATCAAAGGAACCCTTTCTGCCTTTAATCTGCGCCGTCACTTGCTTACGAAGTTTGGATTTGTGATACAGGTCCTTCGATTTGGTTATTGCCTCATTGAGAGTTGACTGATTGAGAGCAACGCTCTTGACACCTCCGAAACAAAAGGCGTGCTCCACGATAATTAGGCAATCTAGATATAGAGATTAGTGAATGAAAATCTTTACATAATCGCATAGGAACAAAACGTTCTGGCCACAAATAAACATTTCTCATCGTAGTCCAACAGATCGGATGGGAGATTGAACCTCATGGCGATAAAGGAGGATTGCGCTAATATGATTGCAGCCTATATTTAGAATGACTTGCTTAGCAACGTTGTTGCCGCTACAAAATACGAGATGGACGTACGTCCTAGACGATGAAATCAAACGTGAATAGGGAAATTTTGGTGTACTAAGGCAGGGGTTGGAAGGTAACTTGAAAACTGTACCACGCACCCCCTTTTACACCACACAACACACACTGGTTAAGGACTAGTATTTATAAATGTTTAATTGCTCACATACTAGCATTACAGGCAAGTACGATCAATGAGAGGGTATTAAAAATTGTAAGAGGATAACTCACTCCCTAGAAGAGCAGATGAGCTTGGTGGGCCGGTTTGTACTCGAAAGAGTGAAATGATTACTCACAGACTAGAAGGGCAGATCAGCTCCGTCGATCAGTGTGTCCTCAAAAGAGCGAAACAATTACTCACAGACTAGAAGGGCAGATAAGCTCCATGGATAAGTGTGTATTCGAAAGAGTGAAACAATTATTCACAAGCTAGAAGGGCAGATCAGCTCCGTGCATCAGTGTGTATTCGAAAGAGCGAAACGATTACTCACTCCCTAGAAGGGCAGATCAGCTCCGTGCATCAGTGTGTGCTCGAGAGAGCGAAACGATTACTCACATACTAGAAGGGCAGATCATCTCCGTGGATCAGTGTATACACGAAAGAGCGCAACGATTACTCACTCGCTAGAAGGGCAGATCAGCTCCGTGGATCAGTGTATACCAGAAAGAGCGAAACGATTACTCACAGGCTAGAAGGGCAGATGAACTCCGTGGATGAGTGTGTACTCGAAAGAGCGAAACGATTACTCACTCCCTAGAAGGGCAGATCAGCTCCGTCGATCGGTGTGTACTCAAAAGAGCAAAACGAGTTCTCACTCCCTTGCAACGCAGATAAACCCGGTGGATCAGCGTGTTTGATCGAATGATCCAACAAGATCACTCACTTCCTAGCAAGTCCGGTAGATCAGTTTCAAATTGAAAATGCGACACCATCACTCACCTCCTAGCCGTGGTGGAAGTGCCTGTCGATCAGTGAATGCAATCGAAAGATGGAACCAGGTGACTTGCATACTAGCATCGTAGACGACAATCAGGGGGTACAATTGAACCGAGCGAAAAATCACTCACAAACTAGCATGTAAAAGAACCGGTGGATCTGGAAGCATGGTTGATCGATAGGACAGGTCCACTCACGTGCTACCACGATAGATAAGCGTAGTGGATTAGAGCACAACTGATAACGCAACAGGATAACTCACATACTAACACAGCAAATGGGCACAGTGCATTATAAGTTGTTATTGAAATATACAACAGAATCGCTCACATTCTAGAATAGAAAACAAGTTGGCGGATGAGTGAGCGTAACTGAAATGCATTGTCACTCACTCCCTAACGTGCCATGTGTGATTGCTAGATCAAGAAGTACATTCGAAAGTAACAATATGAGCACTCACAAGCTAAGATTGCAGACGAACACGCAGGATCAGGGAGAGTGATTTAACAATGTGACAGGATCGCTCACTCTCTACATGAGTCTGGTAAATTAGTGGGTGTGGTGAAGAGATACAATGGGACCACGCACATTCTAAAATGGCAGATGAACCTTGTGTATCAATGAATGCGATTGAAGACCAAACAGGATCGCCCACAATCTAGCACAGTAAATGAACTCAGAATATATGGACTACGATTGAAACGAGTGACAGAATTACGTACTTCCTAATTCGACAGAAGGTCATAACGGATCAGGGGTGTAATAAAAAGGGACTTGATAAAATCACTAACTGTCTAGCAGGGAAAACAGGCCCAATAGATTAGTGAACGTGATCGAACGACGCATTAAGACCACTCACTTTCTAGTGCAGAAGATGGGCCCGGTGGATCAGAACTCGAATTGAAAAGTGCTACACAATCACATACGACCTAGCATGGAAGAAAAACCCAGTGGATTTGTGAGCAGGGTTAAAAGATGATAAACGATTACTCACATCCTAGCGCAACAGATGATAGTCAGGAGGTACGATAGAAAGTTGCAAATGTACCACTTACTCTCTAGCACCGCCCAGATGAGCCTTGTAGATTGGCGAGTGTGATTGAAAGGTGAAAAAGAGTACTCACCCCCTGGCATGGAAGACAAGGATCAGTTTATCGCAATTGGAAGAGCTGATAGGACCACTCACTTCCTAGCGTGGCAGACAAGCCCAATGTTTCAGAGAGTACAACTAACTGACGCAGTGGAGCCACTCACATACTGGCATGACAGACAAACCACATGAATGAAGGGGTATGATTAGATGTGATGGATTCACTCACGTACTAGCACCGCATATAAGCTCGGTGGATGAGGGAGCATAATTGAAATGAGCGATAGGAGCACTCACATCCTAATATGGCCGAGGAACCCAGCAGATTAGCAAGTGCCATTAAATGAAGCAACAGGATCACCCACTCCCTAGCAATGCAGATAAGCTCAGTGAATCGATCAAGGAGTGCAATTTAAAGATCACCCACAATCTAGTACAGGAGACAAGTCCTATCAGGGAGTACAATTGAACTAGGCACAGAATTACTCACATTCTAGTATGACGGACGAGTCCAATGAATGAGGGAATATCTCTGAAAGGATTACATACTTCCTAGCAAGGCAGGCGAGACCGATAAATGATGGAGTGTGATTAAAAGATAGCACAGAGTCACTCACGTACTAAGACGATAGACAGCCCTGTGTGTGAGGAGTGTGACTGAAGGTACAGAATCACTCACACGCTGGCGCAGCAAATGAGCCCAGTAGGTAGGGCAGTGTTATTGAAGGATGTCATTGATTACTCACGCTCTAGCACAGCAGGTGGACCCAGTAGCTCAGCAAACGCAATTAGAAGATGCCGCAATATCACTCACTCTCTGACACGCCAGACGAGCGCCGCGGATCAGGGGCTGAATTGCCAAACATGACCAGAATACCCACCAGGACCTGGAGCAAACAGTACGGTAGATCGTTAATCGATTAAGCCGATAAATCTATCAATTATTTACCCAGCAATGGGGAAACCAACCCAGTATCCGTCTAGCGACCAATAGTCGTTCAGATGACCCTGGAACGATCCATTTTCATTGTAAGTATGCAAAGATTTACAAACAATCATTTGTTACCATCGAGGATTGTAGTTTTAATAAAAAGGTCTTCGATGCAATATCGGATGCACAGTTCAATGTTAGTTTTCTGTACGGAAATTAGTAGATGGCGGAGAGTATCCTTTGTCATCGCTGATGCCGTTTTCTCGACGAGAGACGAACAATTCCCGCTAGGTTTGTTCATATCTGCCTCAAGAAATGCACCCGTTTAGAATCTATTTAGAAATTAGGAATTCAAAGGTACCCTGGAGATAGACAAAAGCCGACGGGGGATGCGGAGTGCGATTGACGCGATCTTCAATTTCGGATCGTATCCCTTCCATTTGCCCTGATGCCCGTTTTCTTGCCTCGAACTCCGTGAATCCATCTCGTTTCAACTTGGCGATAGCCCGGGTCCTTTGTGCATCGAACTTGGTGAAAATGGCCACCACAGGTACTAATATCGTCGGTATATCATGTCAACGTTTACGGAAAGAGCACAGTCATGAAAAGAAACGTGCCGCCATTTGTACCATATGCGAAGAACGTCAGTTCTGCCGTGGTCAACGGGCGATCATCGTCCATTGGTAGACAATACCTGTTTCTCCATTTCAATTGGCTGCGAGCCTTGCTATAGCAACGACATACCAAATGGCATGCAACTGAGACTTCAGGTATTTTTCCTGGGACCTTGAACGTATGAAGTCTCTCACTACCTGAAGCTCATCGACTGAACCCGCCTCAAATCCACAAGAGTCGTGGAACACAAATCCCGGGTTACTTTTGTATGTGATCTCATATTCGATGTTGTGTACGCCACGCTGCCAGTGGTAAGATCGATCAATCAACCCAGTGGCCTAACCAGCAGAAGAGAACTCACACCACTGCTAGGTTTCGCTACAGTTGCAGGATCGATCTATCATGGACGAATTATTAGGATTCGCAGGCAGTATAATACAATCGTGTTCACTAGCCTGGTTTCCATCACCATCGCAAATGATCGGTGCTTCTGTGGACTGGCAGATCTTCTGGAGAATGGTCGTTTTACCAGCGTTTGCTTTGCCTATCACCAAGACACGGAAGCGATCGTATTTCTCCCGCAGGCGAATGAACTCCGAGTCGGCATCAGGGTTGTTACCGACAAAGTAGGGGTTGTTGGTATGGTATTCGGACTGCATTTGATATGCGGAAGTAGCTTTGAGCGTAGGGACTGCAGAGTTTGCTCGTATATATGTAGTAGACGGAAGGGAGATCTGTGCCTAGGGCAAGGCCAACTTCCACACACCGTCGCCGAGTTTGGGTAGATGTTTATGCCGTTGCAAAGTAACTCGCACAAATTCCGATGTCAAGTCGATGTCGACGGTGGCGTAGACCTGTGACTTGTTTTTCCAGGCTCTAAGCGCTTCCATCAGTGCCTAGACGGGTCTATGATACATCTCGTCGCCGTCTCAGTGCTACGCTTTCCCTCATCTATATTCATACTGTGGAGGAGTTGGCGAGGCGTGCAGTCACTCTATTT
>QFEA01002526.1:0-13539 GCA_003315975.1 Lactifluus echinatus
GAGGGCGGAAGTGGAGTCGATGTCCCGTTCGAGTGTGCGTGCGGCGAGAATGATGGAAGCGGTGTCGGAGAGAGGTGGAGACGGAAGGGCGGCGAAGTTAGAGCACCAGTCATCGTGGGCGTCATCGGTGACTCGGTAGCCGGGGAGAAGTGTCGGTCCCGGGGCAGGGCGGGGGTCTGGCGGGGTCCAGTGGAGGAGGAGGGCGGCGTGGTCGGACCCGTAGGTGAGGGACCGGGAAATGGTGAGTGGGGAAAAGGCGCCGTCAAGGCATGCCGCCCGGTTCATGATGCAGAGGTCGATGGTCGAGGGCTTTTGGCCGTCGCGTCCGAACCAGGTCGGTGTGTCGGGAGGGTTAGTCACCGAGAGGCCCTGTGAGTCCAGCCAGCGGCGGAGGACGTAATCAGGCCTGCAGCACCGAAGACTCAGAGGAAGGAGGAACTCACGTGCGCATGTGTCGTGCGTGCGATATCTTCCGAGCTCGCACCATATTCCATCGCAAGGACACCCTCTGCAATCATCTCACCCGCGTTGGGACCTAAGACCGCATTATTTAGCCATGACACCTTCAGCGTCAAATAATTGAACACGGAAATCCTCACCGATAATGTGTACGCCGAGGATCCGATCTGTCTCTTCCTCAACAAGGAACTTCACTTGGCCCTCGGTATCCATGTTCGTCTTGGCCCGCGAGTTCGCGAGGAAAGGGAAACGCCCAATTTTATATCTCACACCTTCCTTCTTCAGATCCTGCTCCGTCTTCCCGACCCACGCCACCTCCGGGTGCGTATACACCACGCTCGGGATCGTGTTGTAGTTCACGTGACCATGCCCCGTGTGGATATATTCTGCTGCGGCGATGCCCTCTTCCTCCGCCTTGTGAGCGAGCATAGGGCCGAACGTGACGTCACCAATGCATCTTATCTTTGGAATGCTTGTATTGAACTGGTCGTCAATTACGATGCGCCCGCGCGAGTCGATTTCGACCCCAATATTTTCGAGACCCAGGCCGTTAGTGTATGGCCGGCGGCCAACGGCAACGAGAACAACATCTGCCTCAAGCTATGGTGGACGGGACGTCAGCCTTAGGTTAAGCAAAGAGTACAAGCACGCACGGTGTCTTGCTTTCCATCCTTCGCCGCTTCAGTCGTGACGATAACTTTACCGTCCTTCTTCTCAGCAGACAGTACCTTGGTGCTCAGCTTGAACTTGAAACCCTTGCTTGGTCAACGATTTTTGGAACTGCTTCCTGAATGAGGTATGTGCCAGTGCCAACGATCAGAGTACAGATGAACCAATGTCAAGGTAACGCACGAGATCTCTTCATCAATTCCGACACCTCCAATGGTGTTGAGGAACTCGACGACAGTCACTTCGGCACCCAAACGACTCCACACGCTACCCATCTCCAGTCCAATAATACCACCCCCAATGACGATCATTTTTCCTGGTACCTTCTTGAGTGAGAGCGCGCCAGTCGAGTTGACTATTTGCTCCTCATCTATCTCAATGGCACCACCGGGGAACGATGCAACTTCGGAACCAGTAGCAATGATGACGTTCTTCGCTTCACCGTGGACTCGCCGCCCTCGTTGAGCTTGACCGAAATCGTGTTGGGGGAGACAAAAGAAACGGCCCCCTTTATGTAGTCAACCTTGTTTTGCTTGAATAGAAGCTCGATTCCCTTTGTGAGGCCATGCACAGCATCGTCCTTTGCCTTGAGCATCTGAGGAAGGTTCAACCTCACACCCTCGACTACTTTACCGTGTCTTGAGATGAAAGAAGTCATTGGGCTAATAATATCACACACCATCGACACCACGCTTCTTGACATCGTGGAGTGTTTGGTGGTAGATGTGGGAGTTGTTGAGCATGGCTTTCGATAGGATACAACCAACGTTCAAACAAATACCACTCAACGTCCCACGTTTCTCTATATATGCGGTCTGGAAGGTAATGTATTGACCAGTCGGACGAGAGAAGATAAGAGCGGACCTTGAGACCGAGTTGGGCTGCCTTGATCGCGGCCACGTAACCACCAGGCCTTGAGAAAAAAACAGTTGATGGGCACCCCGGTTTCAACCTACGCTACGAGCACAAGCGCACCTCCTCCTCCGACAACGGTATCATATTGTCCTGGAGTCGCCAGTCCGCGTATTGGATGTTGCCAGCGATCAGTCACAGCGGCCAAGACGTGCCCAGATGGTACGGTACGCGGCAAAGTCTCGTGACCACTGTAGTTCGTTCTCCGCCGGGCTCTGCGGCTCTGCCATGTACTTCACTCTATTATCTTCATCCCCACTCAGTCGCACAGACAACGTAATCCCACCGTAGCCGAAAAGCTCTATGCTGAGTTGCGCACGGACACAGAGGCGCTCATCGACAACGCGTTGGGTGTGCTATAACCCCGGATCACCAGGATTCAGGATTGGTACCCAGGACAGGATCCCGTTGTGGCTCGGAATCCGTTCCGGGGCGCCCGCGCCGCAATCTGAGCCGTTAACTCCCGCTCCCGTCTTGGCTTTGCTCCTCAACGTGTTACCACCCCCGCCTGGCCGAACGACTAGGACCCGGTGACAAGATACCACCGATTTTCACATAACCGTACACTCTCACTTTACCGGACTTTTGTACTGTTTCCTTCTTATATTGTCATTGTCGCTTCATGGCATACCACATTGCTCGACGACACGCGGCCTCTCCTTCCTTGGCCTTCGCCTTATCCATACACTCTTTAGCTGCATTCTCTCCTATCCAATGTCGCCTTTCGTTGCTACAGTCACTCCGACGCCGCTCACTAAACTACTTTCTTCCCTTCCTCTTTTCCCTTCGGAATTCGTTACTACCCGGTTGCAAGTACTCTCGGTGTATAAAAGGAAAGATGGTTCTTCAAAGTAAGATAGGCAAGTCAGGGAATGAGCAAGCTCCAATTGTTCTCAAACAACTCAATGCATGCACCTACGTTTTTCTTTTTTCTCTTTTCTCCCTTTTTCTGCTGCATCTCCCTCCCTCTCATCTTCCCTTGTCGACGCGACGTGACGTCCCTCGACGACTCGCTAGGCCCCTTCATCATCGGAGCGCCTACTTTCACCTGCCCACTCGACCGGCTTGTCCTTGCTCGTGTCCGGCGACTTTATTCATTGAGTCTAGGTTCATCTGTTCGGCGCTGATGACTCCCAGTTACCTTTTACCCATCACCATCCGGGGAATTGCTCCGCCCTGAACGAGTCACATGGCCTCCGAGTCGTGCCCACAACGGTCGTCATCCTCATTGCAGCAGTGGCACAATCACGATGGCCTAGCGTTGTCATTCGGAAAGATTGTGACCATACTACGATTGTCGTCGACACCATCGTGGTCAAGGTCACCAACCCACCGCGATTATGGTTTCTACGTGGTGAATCAGATAACCATCCATATGCTCACCATGATTAGGGATTCGATGTCTCCAAATAGGTGCAGCGAGAGAAGCCACATCTCTAGGCAGTTCTGGTTTGGACATTCTGTCTGGGGCGTGTTGTTAGCCCTGACCATCTTACAGCATCAGAAAGTGCTTGGTATTGTCTATCGTCTTTGCTGCGAGTACCATCGCTGTCAGAAGCCAACCAAATCAATAGGGACCTCAATACAGAGATGGGTTGACGAATCCCGTATGTAGTGGTCAATAGACGCTTTGGATAATCCACAGGAAGTTGGCTGGTTGGTCTAAGGACTGCTCTTGGTCGACACATGTCCTTCCCTCGACACATGGACAACACTAACCTACCATTACGGGTTGCCATTGCAACATGACAGGATGGACGAGGGTATGAGTCTGAGGCAGAATAAGTTCGTGCGGGATCGGAAAGTGAGAGAGGGAGAGACAAGCCGGAGAGACGGAACAAAACAATGAAACGAGACGAAGCATAATCGAGAAAACAACAGAGGATAGTGAAGTGAAGGCATAGCCCAGCACGAGAGAGTAGAGCTGCGAAAGGTGAATCCATGAACGTCAATTGACAAACGCGTAAGGAGATGAATATATGTAGAGAAATTTGACAAACGAGAGTGCGAAGGAGGCACATAGCAGTTGCAGAAATCAGAGGGCTTGAGGGGTGTGCCAGCTAGCACTTGAACCAGAATGAGAAGTTCCTGCATGTTTGGAACTTCAAGGGAAGCGTGAAGGAATGAAGCAGGGAGGAAGAGGAGGTCAAGAATGTGAAACCGCATTTGGGTACGTGTGAGCATGGGCCAGGGAGGAGTCGTGCGCAAGTCGGATTGCGCGGGCAAGAGGATAAGCGAAAGTGGCCTTGAATGAGATGAGAGAAAACTGGCAGTCTCCTAAAAAATGCGGCCTTGGTCACGTAATGGCATGTTCGGTCAATTCGGAATCGTCGAGTAGAGAAAGGCGAATGAGAGAAACCGAGAAGAGGAAGAGAACCGCGCCACTTCAAGCTCGGGAATAAGGAGGGCGACTCGGCGATCGTATCCAAGTTCCAACTCGATTTCTGTCCCTCCAAGGGCGATTCTGTACATACAGGTTCGAAGAAAGAACACCGTAAGTCAGCCGCAGACATATCGACATGTAGGAGTCAACTGATCATGAATAAATAGGCTAGGGGTCATCCGACGGGCGAGTCGTGATAACTAGCGTTGGGAGTCGAAGGGCAATCATTTCGGGGCGGGGCCTTAGATGAGAATATTGATGTCGGATGTCGATGAACAATCACCAAGCACAGGAGAATCAGCGTATAGGAACCCGGGCCAGCGCTCGGAGTCAGAGCCGAGCTGCTCCGTTCTGGACGTCTCGTTCCTCCGTGCTCGCCCTACATACACCACCTTAGATTACAAACTTATATGTATTTTTCTAGCGATCTCGACTACTCTACTCGTGTCACAAGCTGTAATCAAGCAATCACACTATCGGCCAGAGAGTTCTGTAACATACAACGTACGTATTAGTACCACACGGGAGCTACTTTCCAAGTACTCGTAACAAAGGGTTTCGTCTACGACTCGCTCGTTTACTGCTTGTACTATCGGACATGGACCAGATAACCCAAGGATCCCCGAGTTCCAACGCCATCTGGAATGGCGTCACTCCCTTCTTGTTCCGCACATGACAAATTGCGCCATATCTCCGCAGTAAGGACAAAGTACTCGCCTTAGGGTTAGGTTGGGCTAATGTCACATGCAACGGTGTGTTATCGTCATTATCCTGTGCATCTACATCCGCACCATGGTCCAGTAACAATCGCATGATGGCGGAACGTCCGTAGTTGGCTGCGATAAGTAACGGCGTCTGGCCTTGATTATTCCGCACGCGAACATTTGCACCAGACCCAACCAGGAGCTGCACTGACTCGACACCATACCGATGGGATGATGCATCATGCAGGGGGGTCTGACTGTTCTTATCTTGTGCATCTACTTCGGCGCCTCGGTCCAGTAATAATCGTATGTTGTCCGAATATCCACTCTTGGACGCAAAGTGTAGCGGTGTCTGGCCTTCATTGTTCCGCATGCAAACATTTGCACCAGAGTTGATCAACAGCTGCATGCACTCGGCGGCATCCCAAGGGTATTGGGACGGTGATGATGCTTCGTGTAAAGGAGTCTGATCGTTTTTATCTTTTGCGTCCACTTCGGCACCTTGATCTAGTAATACTTCGATGATGAAAGGATGTCCCTTGGGCGCGAAGTGTAGCGGGGTCTGGCCTTCACTGTTCCGCTTGCGAACATTTGCACCAGATTTGATCAGTAGCCGCACGGCTTCGACACTCCGACTGGACGATGCCTCGTGCAGAGGAATCAAATTGTTCTTATCTTCTGCGTCCACTTCGGCACCTTGGTCCAATAAGATTTGTATCACGTCGGGATACCCAGCCCGGGACGCAAAGTGTAATGGCGTCTTGCCTTCAATATTTCGCTTGCAAACATTTAAGCCTAATTTGACCAGTAGCTGCACGGCCTCCACATCCCCTTGCGATGATGCCGCATGCAACAACGTCATATGCTTGTTATCTTCTGCGTCCAATTCAGCACCTCGATCCAGTAATAATCGTATGATGTCAGAACGTCCACGTGAGAACGCCAGGTGTAATGGCGTTTGGCCCTTATTATTTCGCTTGCAAACATTTGCACCTGACTCGATTAGCAGCTGCATGGCCTTGACGTTTTTATGGGACGATGTTAAATGAAGCGGTGTCGAGTGGTCGTGATCTTTTGCGTCAACTTTGGCACCTTGGTCCAGGAGTAATCGTATAATGTCGATGTATCCGCCCACGGACGCAAAATGTAATGGTGTCTGACCCGAATGGTCACGAATGTGGACGCCCGGATTTTGAAGGAACACCTTTCGGGCAAGTTTGGTGAGCTTACCGGGTCCTGTACAGCGAGGTAGGTTCGTGCTCCTTTGTTGCGTACCAGTGACGTTGATGTCTCTATCAAGTAGCTGTCGCACAATATCGAGGAGTCCATTTTGACATGCGTAATGCAGTGGAGTCTGGCCCCAATGGTCCCGGACGTTCAGGTCTACGCAGAACCCAAGTAGTACCTGAGAGACCTCAGCGTGGTTTCCATTCAACGCTACATGCACTGGTGCACCACATGAGCCAGTACGAGTGCTAACATCTTCCGGTCGCTTTGAGGCGAGGTATTGAGCTATGCCAAGGTATCCAAGCTCCGCAGAGCAGTATAAAGGAAACGCTTGTATAGATCCCCATTCCCACAGATCGAACAAAACGCCATCTCCTTGAATAGCCGAGAGCCATGCGGCAAAATGTGGTTTCTCCAGATTAAGGAGTGTGTCGATCCCATCTCGTATGCTGGATATCACAACCGTGGAGTCAGTGTGGTCCGCAAAATGGTCAATTGCATAGTCAGCTAGAGGGTTGCTCCTCCCGCTCATGCTGTTGACGTTGTCGTGCAAGCGAAGCAGGATGGCAAGACAGGCCTGTGCCATGACTGTGTGCGCAGGTTCAGAGAGGATGTGATACTGCGAAGCACCATGTAACGTGGCAAGACGGCTTGAGGTGAGAAACTCTTTGACAGAGAAGTGTGAAAATTGAACCACACGGGAACCATTATCCTTGATGACAGCAACTAGACTGGAGCATGCCAATAAAATTGACTGTTCTTCGTCCTCGCACCGCAAATCCACGTTCAGTCGCGGAACATCTTTGACGCTGAAATCGACCGCGAGCACTTCTGCTAGTTCCTCCACCAGAAGCGGACGGACAGCAACCGTGAGGCATTGCAATAATCGAACCGTATGGACCTGGTTCTCTTTAGGGATCTCTCGTAGAATACGGGTGTAGGTCTCGTCGAGTGTCACTGGCAATTCCTCAAGAATACGCCGCACACTTGACGGAATACAGCGACGTAGCCGTTCCAGTTGACAAGAAATCCAGCGGAACCTGATCGAACTATGAGACGGCAACACGAATAGACACGAACATTCTTACATTCCACCAGCTCTATCCGACAACGTTTTGACAACCAAGGTCTTGTCTTCCTCTCGCCATCTGCTCATATTTATCTCCGAGTAAACGATGTCCCTGACGTAATGAACTACATTCTGTCAGAATCAGAAGCACGACCGTCATCGCTGCAACCCATGGCCTTCCCGTTCCAACCGGCAGTCACCCTGCCCCCCCCTCTCCCCCCGGGCTTCCAGCCCGAAGGGTTCATCGACATCCCCCCCGAATCCCACCCACTTGCACCCCCCCGCATCCCCCACGTCGACGACTTCACTCAGGCAACGGCTGGGGAACTTCATCGCACGTCGCTTCTCCGCGTCGCCGAGCTCCTCGGTAACGGCTTCAGCTCGGACCCGAATGCACATCTCATCTCCCGTTCGACTTGGCTTCACTCCTCCCTCTGGGTCCTTACCCACATCGTCCTCGGTCTCCGGAAGACCGAACACGCGGACCCTCACGTCCCCTTCCCCGACTCCTTCGGCAATCTGGCTGAAGCGGAAGCCACATATTCCACCTGGATCGTCGAGACCCTCGGCGCCCTACGCAAATGGTTCTCCTCTCGCAGCACCGCCCCACTCGACGACCCCGACCTCTGCCTTCGTTGCCTCGACACCTGTCACTGGCCCCGCAAAGACACGAAAATCCAATCGGTCCTCAAATCGGTTGGTACCAATGTCCGCGCCGCTCACTCCACCCTCGTCAACGACTCTATGCCGTCCATCCACGCCTCACTCGACCTCTGGCAGGAGGAACAAAGAGCTTCCATCATTGCCGACCTCGTCCTTGCGATGAAGAACCACGTCCCCTCCACCCTCACTTTCTCACAGACCCACCCTGACCTCATGGACTGGTTCCTCGAAGCTAAGACAAACCTCACCTCCCAAGCCCGTTCCATCCTCTATGACCAAGCCAGACTCTCGGACCTCGACCCCTGGCTGCTTGATCAGATCGAAGCCTTTAAAGCATCCGCCCACACCCGTGTCACGTCCGAGACCGAAGCGTTCGCTTCGGAACTCCGCCAACGCCTTCTTGATGAAGCCACCACTGAGGCCGAATTCACGGCCAATGCACAGGCCAAATCCACTTACGACTCCCGACTCGCGGCTCTTACCGCTGATTTCGACTCCAAACTTGCTGCCCTCAGACACTCCCACCGTGTCCAATTGGACGAACTCAAGGCCACACACGACCTCAAAATCGCCCGTACTGTCGCCACTCCCGCCCCGCCTACCCGCGGACGGAAGGCCAAACCCAAACCCTATGCTCGCCCCTCCCGCCCCCCCTCCCGCACTCCTTCGCGCGCGCCTTCCCGGGCGCCGACGCCTCCCCCCGACCGTGCTGGGTCTCGCACACCCACGTCCCCGTCTGTACACCGCGCCATTCGCGCGAGTTCCGAGGAATCGGCTTTAACGCCGATGGAAGGAACGACGCCAGACGCCCCGACACAGCCCCTCCCAACAGTCCCAGACAGCTCCCCAGCTGTTAACCCCACCGGAGACCCCAACGCCACCTTCGTCTCTGCCCTGGCCACTCTCCAGCGGGACACGGTTGCGATGTTTTCACAACTTACCGCTCACCTCGAAACCGTCAAAGCCGATGCCGACCGGGCCCGCGCCAAAGACCGCGCGGCCCTCCGCCTCCTCATCGACAAAGCTGTCGCAGAACGCGATGGCCCCAAGTCAAAGGTTTGTGCGGCTATGGATACCGCGCCACTGATCTCCACACCCCGCGCTCCCGGGAAGCCCCCTCGGCCCAGTGGTACACAGCCCGCCGCCCATACCACTACCGAAGGGTCTCACCGCCCGGGACCGGTCTCCCTGGAGACCCAGCCGGCTGCCCCTCCCCCTGCTGCCACCTCCCTTGACCCGGTCGCCTCGCTCACCGAAGTCGACTTCGCTCGCATCGACGACTATGTCGCGGAGAGGGAACTATCCTATGAGGATATTCCCGCGGATCTACTAGGTCCGCCCATCGCACCTCCTACTGACCTTATCCCTGACACAGAACGCTACGCCGAGGGCATTGAGGCTGCCGCGGCGGTTATCTTCCGATACACCCCCCGCCCCGCCGGCCCTCATTGGGACCTCTTTACCTCCGCATTCATCTCTTCTTGCGAGGATAATGGTGTCTCCCCCCCTGGCCCTCCCGGCTCCATCGACCTTGACGCGGTCGCCTCCCGCTTCCGCGAAGACGTCGAGCTCGCCGCGTATATCGCATCCCAGGGCCCCCCACCCTCCGTGCCCGCCCCCTCCCCGACTCCAGCTCTACCCTGGACCAAAGTCGGCAAAGGCGGTGCTATCTCCCGACCCTCCTTCGCGTCGATTACGTCAGCCCACCCCGCCCCGCCCGCTCGCAAACAGTCTGCACCCCACACCGCCCCGTCGCCACCACAACCCCGCATGCAGTCCTCTTTCCGCACGATGACGCGAGCCCAATTACGCGCCCTTTCCAAAGACGGCCTCATCACGGCGTTCCGCATGCGCTTTGATTCCGCCTTTTCCCCCGACACCTCCCTCCCTGCCGCCTTCATCGTCGACGCCTACCTCGACCGCCAGAAATCCTCTGCCCCTCCACCCACTGCCTCCTCCCCGTCCCCTCAGCCCCTCAAAACGACCGAATGGACGATCGTTCGCCGTCTCATCCCTGGTGCACCTCCGATCCCGCATACCAACCCCGACGTAATCGTCCGCGCTATGCGCTTGGACTTGGCTCGCGCCTACCAAGGCCGTCGACCCGACGTCACTTTGTTAAGCGGCCGTTGGAGCACCCAAACCTCCCCTAACTTCGTCCTCATCTTCGCCGGCGAACCTGACATTGCCAGTGTCATGGCACACGCCCCCGCCCTCCTCCGCCAATTCCCCGACGCCTCCCTCGTCCCCCAACGCAGATATTCCCGCCTCATCACCCACTCCGTCCCCATTATCCTCTCCAACGACGGCTCCCTTCCCCCCACCTCCCAGCTCATGGAGGAGCTCGGCCACAACCCCGTCTTCCGTGGGGCCACCTTCATTGCCCCTCCCCGCTGGCTCCGCGATTACACCTCACCCAACGACCGCGGCGTCATCCCCACACGCGGCTCCATCGTCTACTCCGTCCTCGACCCTGATGCCTCCCTCACCAAAGCCGTAGTTAAACAGACTCTCTTCCTCTACGGCGGCCAATCCTACTCCCAGACCTTCGAGTCGAAACCCGTTTTCCGTCAATGCGGCATCTGCCACAAGGTCGGACACTCCTCTGGCCGCTGCCCTTCCAAAGGCAAGAAAGTCACGGTCTGCTACATCTGCGGCGGAAAGCACCCCGCAGCCTCCCACGCCGTCTCTTGCCCCAACAAGGCCCGCCACGCTGTTGCCGGCGTCTGCAACTGCACACTCCGTTGCATCAACTGCGCGTCCAATAAAAAATACAACGCCAACGGTCATCATGCCCGCGACGCCGCACTCTGCCCTTCCATCTGCGCCTGCCGGGCGGAACCCTCCCGCCTAGCGGCCCCTTCCCAACCCATACCCGATGACCGCATGGATGCTGACGACGTCATTGACAATGTCGTCCCGTCCTCCCAGCCCACCGCCGACGCCCCCGCCTCTCAACCCGCTGCGGCTGGCCGACCTGATGTCTAAAGCCCATTTTACTCTCTTCTCTGCGAACTGGCATTGCAGGAACAAATGGCTCCCCACCCTCCTCAACGACACCGCCAAATACGACATCATCTTCCTCCAGGAGCCCTGGGTCGGCTTCATAGGTACGGACCGTTCCGACTCTGACCCGCTCGGCGTTGACCGCCTCGGGATCTCTGTCGACCCCCTCTACCGCGCTTTCCTACCTTACCATACGGACCCGTCTACCATACGGGTCGCCGCATACATACGTTTGGACTTTCTCGATCATTTCTCTGTACGACAGGTCCTTGACGGCCCTCTGGCCTCCTCCCCCACTGTACAACAATTCCTCATTACCTCTGACTCCACTACTTACATGCTATTTAATTTCTACCACCGAGTCCCGACGAGCGGCTCGGCTCACGATCTTTCCTCGCTTTTTACCCACGCTGTTCCACCTAACCCGACCATCTTTTTAGGCGACTTCAACACACATTCCCCTTCCTGGTCCATGCCCGGCACCCGACCCTCTTCGTGGCACGGGGAGTTCGACTGCTGGCTGGACTCACAGGGCCTCTCGGTGACTAACCCTCCCGACACACCGACCTGGTTCGGACGCGACGGCCAAAAGCCCTCGACCATCGACCTCTGCATCATGAACCGGGCGGCATGCCTTGACGGCGCCTTTTCCCCACTCACCATTTCCCGGTCCCTCACCTACGGGTCCGACCACGCCGCCCTCCTCCTCCACTGGACCCCGCCAGACCCCCACCCTGCCCCGGGCCCGACACTTCTCCCCGGCTACCGAGTCACCGATGACGCCCGCGATGACTGGTGCTCTAACTTTGCTGCCCTTCCGTCTCCACCTCTCTCCGACGCCGCTTCCATCATTCTCGCCGCACGCACACTCGAACGGGACATCGACTCCACTTCCGCCCTCCTGTTCAACCGCCGCACCTCTCGTCGCCGCCGCCGACCTCGCTACTGGAACTAGTGTTTGACAGGGGTACAACATACCCGCCGGGTTTGGCCTACGGGTTGGTGCGGGTATGGGTGCGGGTCATGATATCACGACCCTGACCCTTACCTGACCAACCCGTACCCTTACCCGCAATTCCTGCGGGTATGCCACATTTGGAACCCATTCCGGAGCGCCCGTGCCGCCAATCTGAGCTGCCTCAGTTGTTAGATTATGGGTGTTAAGGTTACAGGATGGTCGCGAGCGAGAGCCCCGAGAGAGTGATGGGGCATGGATGCATGCCCCTGGGGAAGACCCCCCTAAACGCTCCTTCGTTCTGGGCTCGACGCGAGCCCACTTGTATAGTACTGTAGCAATAATAGCGAGAGAATAAATGATATGTTTATTTGAGTCCTCTGATTGAAGTGAACGCGTGCGCTTGGGGATCTGTGAATCACCAAGGCTCTCAGTTGTGCATGCGTATTGCACACGACTGAGGGGCAGTGCTACTACTAAGTATCGTTTAAATACTGTGGTAGTCCGGAGGATATAGTCCGTAGTAATAATTGTAACACCAAAGCGAAGTATGAGACGAGTGAGCCAGAGGAATGTGAAACGCGCGCTGCTATAGATAACAGCGCGTTTATGTTATCTAAGCGAACCGAATGGCCGCATCGTCAGGGTCCGCGACGCTGCTCCACGACGCTCACTCCACGATGCCCGCTCCACGAGCCTACTGTGTACTAGTCCGATCACACACAATAGTACGACTTAATGTAATTGTCCATTGAAACAGTATAGTATATTGAAACATAGTGGGCTGCGGGCATGCCTGCACCGCGCCCACGCGCCGCGCGCATTGGTTTAACTCAACAAGTACTACAAGTAATCTACTTACTAATAGACTATAAAATCATATAGTATGTCACAGTAAAAAAGAATGTACCCGAATGTGGCACACTTGGAACTCGGACGTACATAACTGAAGTCCAACACAACACAACATGTCCGACTTTATTGACAGGAGTCTGATGTCTCGGATGTCCGATTCCGTGTTCCCACGGTCCCGACGGGTCAAGACCCCTACCCGACGGGTTAAGGCCCCTACCTGTGCAAACCCGCGACCCGTGGCTGCGGGTAAGGGTTCTTACGGGTAAGGGTATGGGTAGGCTTGATATACCCGAGGGTTACCCCTGTCTCACACTAACTGGAACGAGGACTGCGACGCCTCCGCCGCCCGCGTGAAATCCGCGGGCACCGCAGAGGACCTCGCACATGCCTGCTCCATTCACCTCAGCACGGTCGCCCAAACCAAACGGCAGTGGGCGGACGACTTTTTTGACAATCTCTCCATCGAGGAGCTCTGGATGGCCACGCGGTGGCGCCACGGCCGCTGCATCAACCTTGTGCCCTCCATCCGCCCCACTCCTGACCTCCCCCCCGTTGACGAACCCGCCGACATCGCCGCCGCCTTCCGCACGCAATTTTTCTCTGCCCCGCCCACCACCGTCCCCCTCTCCCACCCCCT
>QFEA01002538.1:0-17406 GCA_003315975.1 Lactifluus echinatus
GCGCGAAGGGGTACTACGGAGAGCACGTTGAATAAACAACATGGGTGCGTATTTTGAGATCGTTTCCGAGGAGTGAGCTGGAGCTCCCGTAGTTTAACGCGGCCGCGTCGAGCGCCCCGCTCCTTGCCGGATATTTCTCTCTCCGCTCGGAGCTCGCCGGGGGCAACTGCACTGTGCTACATGTATGCTACTTGTATTATCCAGTGTGTAAGTTCTGCCTTCGACACCCTGACCCAATGCACTTGTACGCTGTACTGCCTGCGCTACAACAGCTTGGCGATTATCAGTGTGGAGACGGGTAGTCAAGTCAAGCCACCAGTGTAGATGGTGACCTGCTTGCTACTCTCTTCTCTTGTTGTGCGTGGGATCTAAGGGCAAGCTAAAACGTGTACACTCTCATGATATGATTACAATCGGTACTGTACAGCCTGTGTTGTTCTTCACTTGCTTCACTTGAGCTTCAGAAACGTGGGCGGATGGGGGCGCACGGAGAGTGCCGAGAGAGCTATGCAGTTTATGTCACGGTGGCTGTCACTGCTAATGGTGCGCCGTGTCAGGCCAGAGAAACACGCACATGCGCAACAACTCGGCATTCCTCCGCCATTGACTTACCCTTCTATTTTCCAGGTTAGCGTCACTCATATACGACAAGGCGTTCCTGCTCATTCCCCTCTCCTCAGATTTTCTATGGCCACCATTTCCTCCACGCCCATCGTCATTGATGGCAAGGGTCACCTTCTCGGTCGGCTGGCCTCGATTATATCCAAGCAGATCCTGAATGGCCAGAAAATCGTTGTTGTACGATGCGAGGAGATCAACATCTCAGGTAGCTTCTTCCGTAACAAGGTGTGTCCCGTCTGGTGCCAATCTTCTGCCAGATATTGTCCATTCATTCGTCAATCATCTAAGCTCCGCTACCACAACTTCCTTCACAAACGCCACATTGTCAACCCGAAAAAATCAGGCCCCTTCCATCACCGCGCTCCATCCAAAATTCTTTTCCGTGCTATCAGGGGCATGGTGCCCCATAAGACCGCTCGTGGTACCGCTGCCCTCGAACGATTGAAACTCTTTGAGGGTGTTCCGCCTCCTTATGACAGGAAGAAGCGGATGGTGGTACCGGAAGCGTTACGAGTCCTGCGGTTGAAGCCAGGGCGAAAGTACTGTACAGTAAAGGCAAGTTACCGATTCCCTCCCCTTTACAATTATGGGGTGGCTTACGATGTTCTAGCGCCTCTCCCACGAAGTAGGCTGGGGTTACAAAGATGTTGTTGATCGCCTGGAGGAGAAGAGGAAGATCAGAGCGCAGGCCTTCCATGAGCGCAAGGTAATTATATGAATCATGAGTCACTTTTGTACTCTGCATCATTCTGACTTGGTCTCAGCGTGCCGCGATCAAGCTGCGCCAAAAGGCGATTGCCAATACTTCGGCATCGTTTGGGAAGCTCACTGCTCTTGGCTATTAGATGGAACATTCAGCGTTTTTGTGGCCTTATGAGAGTATGTTCTATCATGAAGCCTTGTAACTCCATGCTTCTTTATGTTACCGTATTCCAATTGGTCAACATTGATCACGGCCACATGCTTCACATCAGTGGACAAATCAGTGGACAAGTGCGATGATCTGCCGGCTCATCATCTACCAATAATAGACAGGAGTGGCTATAAGCGTAGGATTGTCGAAAATCTTTGACGGATTGGCCCAGGCTGTCCCAATGAAGTCACCCGATTAAGCATCAGTCGTCGTCGTCTAGGTTGACCCGCCCAGCTAGCTCTTCGCCAAAGGGGTCACCCTGCTCCGCCGCCTTCCTCACACTCTCGGCCTTCCTCATTCTTTTTAGTTCGGCTTCCCTCTCTTCTTTGGCCTTCCTCGCTAAATAGGCCTTGCTACCAACGATCTTCTCTGGGTTCTTGCATATCTTCAGTCGTAGATCGATTTCGCGTACTACTTCGACCGACGGGGTTTCCCCATCCTGAGTAATTATCCGTTTAATGGACTTGATGGCTTCGAGGGCAGTGTCAGCGTTCTTTGACCGTGCCCATGAGGCTGCAATTTCCGGGTGGGCCAGTGATAAACAGGCCAGGGCGATCTGGGAAGGTGAATATATAAGTTCCACGTCAGTTAGACGAGATGTACGGATATGCTGCAGGGCTGTATCATAAATTAGTTGCAACTCTTCGGGCGGTGGGGCTTGAGGCAGTTCCTAGCATCGTTTCAACGAGTAGTCGGTATAGACGCAGGTGAAGCCAAACTTGTACGTCGAGCCAAATGCCCCATAAAGCACGATGAGCGTGCCATACAGCAAATTCGAAAGCGAGACTTTGGGCGACCAAAAACTCGAGGTCAAGAACGTCAGATGGGTTCGTTCGGGGAATGTTTGAAGTATACGATTCGAGTGAGATAGGGTGATTGGTCGTTTTTGTAGCAAGGAAGAGAGCTGTGAGCCTGAGCAGAACATGTGTGTACGTAAACAATGCGTGGGTGGGTCATTGTCTTACATGACGTTCTTGGGATGCCAATCCATCACCGTATTCTTGAGATAGAATCGTTTCAAATAGGTGATCCCCGTGGCCTCTACCTCTTCTGGGAAACGAAAGTGACCACACAATTGAGATATCTTGGTGATATAAAGTTTAACGAGGAGATGCTCCTCGCGTGCGTCGAGGAAACGGATATCTGAAGATGACCCAGGCTAGACGCGGAATTTATACATCTCAGTATGGGCAACAAACTACTTGATATACGTCAAAAAAAATCGGGTTGTCAACGCACCGAATCGCTCTCAAATGTGATGCGAATGGCAGCGACCGCAGCCTGGTTCAGCGCCGTCCTGGTCGCGCTTAATTTCTCCGCTGAGAACCGCCAGTTCCTGTATTGTGTACTGTTCTGAAACAGAGGCGTCTTTGGGGTCTGACCAATGTCAGGAGAGGTTGACGACTGTAGCATGGGAGGTGCATACTTCCAAGCCGAGCGTGTCGGCGAAGGTTATACCCTCTGTGCGTCCGGGCCGCTGCTGTTTCACGTCGTATGTCGTATGCGGTACGGGCTGTATTTCTAGCCTGATTGTCGTACGTCTCTGCTCAGAGTGTGAGTCGCGATTTGCATTTTGTCAACTTGTTACATCAGCAATGCAGAGGGAATATGAATGTGATGTGAGGTAGTAATAGAAGACTACACAGCCGTAACAAATGGACAGCAAAGAGGTCAGGACTTTTCTTTTGCCGCTTTTTTCTCCTTCTTGAGACGTTTACGCTCTCGCCTTGCCTCATCGTCCTCCGCCGCGGTTCCCTCTTCCCTCTTGCTCTTCTCTTTTTTCCGTCTCTTCTTCTCGCCAGCTTCCACACCATCATCAGCAATGGCGGTTGATGTCTCCTCTCCGGGTGTTTCGGACATCTTTTTCCGTTTCTTGTCCTTGGGTTTCTTTGGCGAGCCTGATTCAGCCATCTCAGACTCAGCTTCTGCAGGAGAAGGTGCGACCGGCGGTGCGACCGTCGACTGACCCACTGGCAACTGGAAGAAAGTTTTAAAAATATGAGAAACTCCGCACCCATGAGACGTACTTGTACCTCCCGCGTGTAGTCAACATAATCTTTGCTCCACTCTACTGGGGTAACGCCTTCTATTTTTTCGCCATGCTTGCCAAGTTTGCCTTCCTTTACTAGCTTCTTTTTCTCCATTGCCTTGGGTCCGAGCCCCCAACGTCTGGGGTACGTGTCTCGTTCCATTATGCAACGCTTGACTTTTGCAACAACACCATGGTCACAAGTAGCAAGTTCAACAGTCGACATGAGTGCAATAGCCAAGGCAATAGCCTCTCCTTTGGTAGTCATGAGAACAACTTCCTCGTGAACTGAAATGTCGGCTTCGTATCGAAGGAGTCCAGGGATCATGAGTTTGGCACCATAACAGACAGCGTTGACAGCGCTGTCCTTCACCACAATACGCTTATAACCAACTAGTAGGGATTCCAATGGGCGAATAGCGCGACGTAGGTAGGATTCTATATGGTGGGAGATATCAGTATTGTTTCCTTATAACAATGTACGGAACCTGCACCGTCTCGGGTGTTGTCATAAGTCCATTGCGCGTCCAGCACATCGTGCATGGTGACTATGTCATCATTTTCCGACAATGCACCACTGCGTACACGCCTAAGCTCTTGCATATGACCGCCTACACCAAGCAAGAGGCCGAGATGCACGCATAGCGTCCGGATGTATGTACCAGCCTCACACGAAACCCAGAATACAGCGAGGTTACGTTTTTCGTCAAATTCCAACAGGTTAGATTCGTGAATAGTGCGTATGCGAAGTTGCCGTTTCACGGCAGAAATGAGTGGGGGACGTTGGAAGAGGGCCCCTGTGAGAGTCTCAAGAGCACGAGGAAGAGCAGTGGGATTGGGAAGTGCAGAGTGCAAGCGTAAGACGCAAACGTATTCTTTGCCTGAAGAACGTTATTAACCTTTTTCCTACTTGCTCGTGAACAAGACAAGCCAACCCACCTGCGCTCTGCTGAGACTTGACGAGCCTAGTCGCGCGATCAATGCAAACGATCAGACATCCCGTAACTTTGGGATCAAGAGTGCCGCTATGGCCCGTCTTTTCGACTCTCAGTATTCGTCTGAGCCAGGCGACAACTTCATGTGAGGAAGGATTTGACGGTTTGTCTAGGTTGATGACGCCTGACCTGTGATGCACAATGAGCTAAGAGCATAGTCGAGGCTTCCCTTAGAGACATACTTTATGTAGGACGTAATGTCGCGCTTGAGGGGACTGCAACCGGAAGGAATGGGGGTAAAATGGCTCGAGCGAACGAGTAGTTTGTCATAGTTTTTGAGGAGGAGAGGCCATTCTGATGTTGACAATACCGGTTGAAAAGCCTCTGGTTTTATGGCAAAATCGCCTTGTTGTTGAATGGAAGCAACCTTGGCCGGGGACAACGCAGGACTCATCGCGTCTTGTGGTGCATCACACCGCCGTTTTGGGTGTTGCGACGTGACCGCGGGTGGGAATATATTTACTTACAAGGAAATCGGAAATGGCCGAGGCCAGCTGTATAGTCAACAAAACCCGGGGCCAAAACCTTGATTGTTAAATTGAATACGCTATACGCTCCTCGCGATAACTGTCCCGCTATGGTCAGTGCAGCGGCCTCGCTTTGCTGAGTCCCCTTCTCAGTAGGCTGAACCATGCTTCTCTAGCCTAAGGCCCCCGCGTCCAAGACTCCCGCTGCGAAGCATAAATTTGTCATTGACTGTTCGCGCCCAGCGAGCCATGGCGTTTTCGATGAGGCTGCGTTTGAGAAATTCCTTCACGACCGCATCAAGGTTGACGGAAAAGCGGGTCAATTAGGCGATAAAGTCAAGGTCACGCGTGATAGTCTGTAAAGTTGATGGTCCCGGTAACACACTTTGGCTGATGGCTTGAAATAGACCAGCATAAAATCTCGGTCGCCGCGAACACCTCGTTCTCGAAGCGGTACTTGAAGTATCTCACAAAAAAGTTCTTAAAGAAGCATAACTTGCGCGACTATCTTCGGGTTATTGCATCCGACAAGGACGCTTATCAGCTCAGCTTTTATAACATTGAGTAAGTCGCGTGGTGCTACAGTCAGACCTGACCACCTGATATTTCTGTAGGGGAGCCGATGAGGAGGAGGAAGAGTGACCACTGCGTGTAGGCATGTACCGTAGTACTCGCCTGTATTGGTCACATGATCATGTTTCATACCGTGAGAATTAGTATGAACGTGCGAACGTTGTCCGCCCGAGGACCAACCTCATCCTAATTTATGATGACAATAATGATGGTGATGATGGCCCTTCGCTTGCAATCGCCTCCCGTATCCACCTCTCTTTCTTTATACTTCGATGTCCCGTAACAAAGCCCCAAAACCTCTTCCCAAGTTCGATGTCGGTGCGTTTTTACTTCACTTGCGTCGGTCTCCTCTATAGATAGATCCACCCCAGGCGATGACTACAAACTTCTGCATAACCTAGGTGAAGGTGCTTATGGTACCGTTGTCGCCGCGCTGCATATGCCATCTGGTCGACAAGTTGCAATCAAGAAGCTGCTTCCATTCGAACATACCTTGTTCTGCTTGCGCACTCTCCGAGAATTGAAGTTGTTGCGGTTCTTCGCCGAAACTTGTGTAAACGAGAATGTCTGCTTTGCCTCTCCCTTGACGACTATGCCGTTACCTGACAAGGCGATGCGAAGATCATCTCTATCCTTAGTATCACCAAGCCGCCCTCGCTAGAAGAATTCAAGGAGATTTATTGTGCGTGCCTGTAGTCATCGGCATATCCATCCCTCCTACTCACTCATCCGATATTTTAGTCATTCAAGAGCTGATGCAAACGGATTTACATCGAGTGATTCGCACACAGAAACTGACCGATGACCACTGCCAGGTTAGAGTGTTGATTGTTGAGACAACGTAAATCCCCCCGATATTGACCCAATTTTGTAGTACTTTGTTTATCAGGCCTTGCGTGCCCTCAAGTCGATCCATAGTGCTGGCATCGTGCACAGAGACCTAAAGCCTGCCAATCTCCTCGTGAATGCAAACTGTGATTTAAAGGTTTGCGATTTTGGTCTGGCAAGGAGCGTGAAACTCTCCAGCACGCAAGGAGGGAAGGACGTAGGAATGATGACCGAGTACGTCGCTACAAGATGGTATCGCGCCCCAGAGATCATGTTATCATTCAAGATGTATACCAAGGTGTGACCACCTGGGGTATCCACGTCTGTCCGCGATGGCACTTTTCTGATACTGATGCACCGCAGGCGATCGATATCTGGGCAGTGGGTTGCATACTCGCCGAAATGCTGTCCGGACGGCCTCTTTTTCCCGGGCGTGACTATAGCCACCAACTAGATCTTATCCTTGATGTTATCGGTACCCCTTCGCTGGAAGAGTTCTATGGCATCACGTCCCGCCGCTCTCGCGATTACATTCGATCGTTGCCAATTCGGAAGCGGCGCCCATTCACTGCGTTATTTCCTCAAGCCCCGGTAGAAGCGATCGATTTCCTCAACAAAACTCTAGTGAGCAAACACTCTACCGCTGTAATTTTTGATTCTAATTGAGCGTTGCAAATCAGACCTTCGACCCGAAAAAGCGATTGACCGTGGATGAGGCGCTCGAACACCCATACTTATCGTCTTACGTACGTGGTTTTACCACCTCCCATCATCACGGGGCATCCACTCAGCCACGCCAAATTTATAGCACGACCCTGACGACGAGCCAGCTGTGTCACCTATGGACCCCGATTACTTTGACTTTGATGGTGAGCATGCCCGTCACTAATCTCCCGTGCACCTTTTCACCATCAAACAAGATAAAAAAGAACCTCTTGATAAGGCTCAACTCAAAAACCTTCTCTATGAAGAGATCATTTCCTTTGTTCCGTCCATTTAAGCTTTCAGTCGATGCTTTATTTCCGTAGCACATCATATTTATATGTACTACGATCCCGCTTCTGGGCAAAGCCGGGGATGTAGCTTAGCCCAGATGTCCGTCATACGCACGGGATTATACAATTTTCGCATATCATACCTATTTTGTTGTGTGGTGTGTTTGATCCCAATAGTTGCGCAGTGCGACAAAAGACGGTGGTAGTACATTCCTGGCAGCGATGATAAGAATAACAATATGGGTTACAGTGTAAATGGCGTTGCCAATCATGCTGATCAACTGAACCTCCATTAATCAGGGTCTCAATCCAGCCCCAGCCCAAAAGCCCGTGGCGACACCCTCAACACCGAAGTCGCCGAATCTCGTATCACCCTCTAGCTCAGTACCATACATGGTACGTCGCACAGAGACCACTGGCGTGTCATCGGCACGTACTGGTAACGAAGTCATCCCTAACCCGACACCAATGTCGTTGCTAGACGCTCTATGGCGGGTATCAACCGGATCGGAATTGGGGTTCTGGATAGCGGAGGACGGACGTGGGGGAGTGCGTAGAATGGAAGCCGGATCAATTGTAGATCCGTCAGTGGCTGAAGGACCAGGTAGGGTTCCGCCTTCTGGCGGGAGTCCAAAAGGGCGATACGCTTCACTTTGTGGCCGCCGCGTGACAACGGCCCGGTGGGATATTGGCGCGGGACTGGGAGAATGCGGTCGTGCGGGATATGGAAGGGTGTTTAGAACAGGCGAGCTCGACGGATCTGGTAAGGGCCCAACAGGAGCTGGCGTCGAGGGCTGCGTTGCATTAGCAAAGGCAAACGTAAAAGGATGTTGGTTCTCTGTTGCCTGGGGGTCAGTATGGTGGAGGGTAGGTGGATTATCGAAGAAGTCGAAGTCTTGATCAGTGAATATCTCATCACCAACAATACGGTCTCTTGAGGGCATTGCAACTGTAGCGGAGGGGTCCGCATGCCTTGATACGGCTACGTCAGAAGGGGGATGCTCCATGGATGTGCCGTTTTCCGTTCGTCCGTTAATGACTGTATTCGAAGGGCCTGCAATAGGTGCCTCAGAAGCACTGTCGGTCGTCTGCTCCATTTTGGTACGCTTTCGGCTCGAGGGGAAGATACCCGTGCGTGGATCTTTGTCTAATGTGTCCTCTTGATTACTCTCCGAGATAGCAACAGCTTCACGAACATCCGCAGATCGCTGGCGCTTTCCTAGAAGACTCGATTGCATTGGCACCTCCCGAGAAGGGGGCATTGTCGAGCCTGCAGGCGGAGGTGGATATTCGAATGCAGGGCTAGATCGGGACGGTCGCGGCTGCCTGGTTATTGGTTCGGTCTGGCGGTGGACTCTGTGAGAAAGGTAGAGTCAATCACTAAATGATTGATACGAGAAAACGCTATTAACCTAGCATTTGGTGGATGGGAGGAGCCATCAGGGGGTATGATTGCTGAAGTAGAAATGCTGGTGCGCCCGTGTACCGGTTCCGATCCTGCGTCTTGTCGGATGCGATTTAATTCCGTTTGCAGTCCTTCCATAGAGCTTCTCAAGAGTTGAATCGACTCTGCATGTCGATGTAACTCTCGTATCTGATCCATTATTGTCTTGAACCTATCATTCAGCGCCGCTACTTCTCGAGCATGGGTCGACGCCTGTCGCTGAAGTTGCTCCTGAAGTGACGCAACTGTGCGTTGCAGGGGTCGTACCTGTGGGGGGCATGAGAAAAGTAATAGACAAATAACATGGTGTACATGATGACACATACTTGTTCTTCCACAACTGCTCTCACGCTTGCGTCGTCCGTGTTATCACCCTGAGCTGAGGTTCTGCGTATATGCTCGCTGTCTTTGGGCCGTATCTGAGAGAGATCTTGATTAGATGGAGGCGGCAATGTCTCCTCGTTGGCATCTATCAAGCGGTGTTCACGCGACGTCTTGCAAAGGGCGAAGATGTTCAGACGAACCTTCCACGACGGGAGGTTGTGCAGGCTTTGCCGCACGGCCACTTCGTGAGCGCGTACCCTTTGCAATACTGGCCGGTCTAGTCACTGTCCGGGCGCCTCGCCCCCCGGCAGCGGTGGGACGGCCGACGCCGAGTCGTAGCTGTGCGTCTCGAGCTTTCCGAGTTCGCGTCACGGGGCCGGGGTGTAGACTCGATGGCACTCCGGCTTCCGGCTTGACGGTATGATGCTCGTAATCCTCATCGGTGTCTGAGTGTATAATCATGGAGCTCGTCGAATGGAGACGCGACCGGGTTGAGGATCGTCGACTAGCACGGGTAGAGATGGCGTGATTGCGGGAAGGACGGCGAGTTGACTGGGGACTGTTGGGGATAATGGAGAAGTAAGGGCAAGCTGGGGCTACCGCGACAGACGAGGGAATACGCACGGGGACAAGTCGAGGAGTAGGTCAATCATTTCTTCTGTCTTCAGGTTCGCCTTGAGACCACGTTCCTGGGCGGTTTAAACGCGTGTGCAAAGCAGCTAGTTGATAGAAGTGAAGTAAACACGCACCTTGCATACCCTCTGTAAATCAGCACGCTTCATACGCTGAAGAAGTTCCCTTGTGAATAACGACTGACTCGCCATGTGAGAAAGCGAATGAACGGAGAGTGACATTCGAGTCTGTCAAAAGAAAGGAAATTCCGCTTCCAACAAAGCCAAAGTGTCTCACGTGACATCTACCAATTTTGGTTCATTCAGTTTGAGTGAGTGTTGAGTATTCAACTTCAACATGGCCTTTTGTCGTCGCTGTGGTGATATCGTCTCTGGTCCTCGCTGTAACAAGTGTGGCGGTGCCTCAGTCGGTATGTCACCGCCTTATTTCGTCTTTATTCCCCCTTGACCTCTATTTTGTCCCCAAAGCTCCCGTGGTACAGTGGAATAAACGGTCTGCTCAAGGAGTTAACAAGGATAGATGGTCTCAGACTTACGTCGCTGAGACTAGTTCCCCATCCGCTTCACCGAGGCCTGTCGTATCCCAGCGTTCCTTTCCATTCCCTCGACCTCAAGGTGTCGCCGTGCTTGCTTCTCGTGTTGAAGACCATATTGTCTCTACCACCAATGCACCCCCCCCTTCCCTCATAAAGAATATCAACCTCAATGAGGATGCACTCTTGTCAGCTCCTGATGTCATCTCGTCTCCGTACTCTTCTGAGCTTTCCAAGGTTTATGGCTCAGTACTCCAGCCCAAAGAAACATTAGAGAGTTTCCACTGTCATGTCTGCTCGGCGACATTCACGCCCGATGCAACCATCTATCCCGACCCGACAGACGCCTCCGGAGGACGCTACATGTGCCGTTCATGTTTCTCCCAGAACGGCGGGTCACGTGGAAACTGCGTAGAGTGTTCCCGTCCCGTGTTAATTTTGAAAAGCGAGGGCGGGTTTGTTGAGAACGCCGGTCGGGTCTGGCACAAGAAATGCTTCTTTTGCTCAGGATGTGGTAAGAGCATTGGCGATAACCCTGTGGTAGATCTGCTTGGCCGTCCCTCTTGTGCAGAGTGCTTCGATACCTGCCTTAACAGGCGTGGTAGCCCTGGGAAGTCGGGGACGTCGACTCCCAAAGACAGTGTCGACAGCTCAGGTGAATCCAAGTCAGCAAGTCCGGGAAAGGTCAGGAAGGGTAGTTCAACTATTGAAGAACTCGAGCAAGTACTTGGCATCCGACGCCGCCAATCCGCTCTCGAAACGCACGATGCCCCGCCTTTCGATGTGACGTCGGCGTCACCTTCAGATTCTTCACAACCTTGCTTTCCGCTGTCTGTTTTATTACCTGCCCCAAGTGGCCCTTCCAGTCGTTCCCCTCCTTCTCCGAAGCTGCCCCCCCGACAGACCTCCACCCCGCCTCGACCGACAACGAAGGGTCCGATTAAGGCTACTCCGGAAGCCATCGAAGCCGTGAAGAAGAGATTCTTGAAAGAAGCAGGGTCATCTCTCGACAAGAATGTACAAGTAACACCCACCCGTAACTCGCGCCCCAACGGTGATGCATCGGAGACCCCTACCAAGTCCTCAATACGTTACGCAGATCTCCGCTTACTTCGTCACAAAGACTCGGCATCATCGATAAGAACGGATGGAGATTCAACGTTGTCGCTTTCATCCGCAGCATCGACTCCTTCGTTGGCCTCCGATAATTCAGACGCAACGACACTTTCCTCCGGACCGTCTTCCCCACCTCCTAGTTTCAATGGAGAGCACGAGGATCTGGCCAGCCTCCTGTCCTCTTCGCCCCCTTCGAGTGTCTCGGGAGCGCTGAACAATTCTGCATCTTCAAATTTCAGAAGCCCAGGTGTCCGCCGTGGGACATTCCACATTTATTCAAAGACACCGGGTTCTGACACCTGCGCGCGTGCTCCGCTTCCTGATGCGAGGTGTGCGAAATGTACCCTTCCTTTGTTCGACGTGGCCCATGGTGGCCGATACGTATCAGTCCCCGAACCTTCCTCTACCGGTTCACTTCCTAGAACGTATCACGCGGATTGCTTTAGATGTAGGATCTGCAACGGCCTGTTTGAAGAAAAGGAAGCCGGCAGAGCGGTGTTTGTACGAGGGGTTAGAGGTGCCTGTCACCTTAATGTGAGTGTTCGAGCTCTAATATCTGGACGTCGATGCTGAGTGTCTCAGTGTGCCCCTCCAGAGAGAACTACTGTTCGCAAACCTGTTGCGACAAGCCCTCATTTGAGTTCCCATCGACTTGCAGAGACATCTATGCAATTATCATCGGACAAGTTGCCACCTACCTCCTCTCCTACGATGGTTTCCTCTACGACGCGCTTATCTAGCCGATATTCTGCCCCACTACAATTTACAGCCAATGTCCCGAATCCCGTGCCACGTTTTGGCACATCTACTTCTTGCCCAGGATGTTCTCAAAGCGTATCACCCATGGAACGTGGGGTTGTGCCAGGTCCCCAAGGTCAGCGATGGCATTCGTCGTGTTTGGTTTGCGGTGGAAAACAGGCAAAAGGGCGCGGTGGGAGGAGGGTTAACGGCGAACCAGGCTGCGGTAAACAATTGGACAGTTCCGCCAAGAGAGACACAGGCGCGGGTGGAGTCTGGTGTCGAGACTGTTTGGTATGCACTTTCTCATTTTTGCACTCGCGGGACCAAATTGATCGTTGGTTTGCCTTAGCTGCTTCTTCCGCATGCGCTGCGCTCCTCTCAAAGTTCTCCGACGCGGTTGTCTCCTTTGAAGCCCAAAGAACATGATTCGTCGACGGCACAGTTTGATCGCGTTTCAACCCGGAATACCGGCGTTACAACCATTGCCCGCCAATTTACAGGGTTGTCGGGGTCGGGGATTGATGGTGTCCTCAACAGACACGTGACTGGTGGCCGCTTGAGCCCGACTAAACAGCTGGGCACTCCAACGAAAGTGGCCGTACAATTCACCGGTGGTGGTTCGAAGGGAACGATCCGACCTAGACCTAAGTCTGCTATCGGAATGAGAGGCGAGGGTCGCGGGATGTTTTTGGTTCAACAGTTGACGGGAGGTGGCGCTTTGTGAGTTGTGAGTGATCCCGATTTGATCAATGGACTGGACGGTAGATTAGCCGCCTGTATACTGTATTATTAATATCAATATGAATGGGGGAACAGATACAGATACAGATACAGAACCCAACCCAGATGTGCCTTGCTGGCTCCGTCCATAGAGACGAAATTATAGCCCCCGGGGTGGATTCTAGGCGCCTCCCCAATGCGTGAGAGGTATCTCCTCGATGACTACCAGCTAGTGTACGCCCCGTATCCTTTCTTCTCTCTTCTCTATCCGCCCTTTCTTTTCCTTTCCTCCGTCTCCTTTTCGTTTGGTTTGCCTCATTCGTTCTCTTTCTCTTCTGAGGCTTTTCAATCCTATTTCAGACATTAGCAAGCTGCTACAACGTCCCGTTTGCAGGTCCGCGTCCGGAGTCAGCCCCGTCCATACGACGGTAGGCACTGACCGTCGTATTCCTGGTCCCGGAAACCCCTGCTCTTCGTAGCTTCTAGCTGTGAGATGTCGTCTTCATCTGAGTCCCCGCGGGCGGCGATCGACTTTTCTCTATCCCTAAGCAATGCTAAGCACACCGTGACCAAGAACAGTGTAAGCACCAACGTACTTCATTATACCTTCAAGTCTCTCATAGTCTCTGTTGTTAGGTTACTTCCATATTGCTCGACATCCCTTCCTTCTCAATCGGGCTACTCGGTTTCGCTGTTTTAACGTTCTTTCTGATCTTGAAGAAACTCAAGCTGTCCGTGTTTGATGATTTCCACGTGAAAATATCCACTCACTTTTCTGTTTAATCCAGGCCTTCATTTTTACTTCTTGCATCTGTTCTTATAAGTTTCTTCTCTGGAATTATCGACCTCGCCCGGGTTTGCCTTGTGCATGAGAACCTCATTCGGAGCCGAACCATCGACCAGGGGGTCGTCAGCTTCCTCTTCACCCTTCGTGAACTGCTAATCAGTGTTGCAACTGGGCTACGTTTTTTGTACTTTTGGGCCTACGTTTCTCAGCCTCCGCTCTGCGAGCAGGGGTCGGCCTCCTTTTTGAGTATGCACAGCGGGAATTGGCTACACTGGGGATTAACCGGGTCGTTACTACGATGGAGTACTCTTTCTGGATCAGTCTCAATATTGATACTCCAATCACTCTGGCGTACGAGAAAATTTTTGCGCAAATTTGGGCCTGTCTACGACATCGAGAATGCCGTCGAGATAACGGTTTCAGCAATTTACATGGTCAAGCTATTGTTGAACGCAATGCTTGTGGAGCCGCAGTGTCGGCGGCAAACCCTCTGGCAATACTCGACAACCATGTTTGCCCTATTCCTCAACGTGGGCATTGGGGTCGGGAACCTAATACAATGTAAGTCACTCCAACGGGAGCATGCTAGGTGGTACATTTGTTGACTTTCCACGCAGTCAAATTCTCAGACACTATCCTTGGTCGCCTTCTACTTGTCGTTGAACTGTACATCATCATAGTCGTCACTATGGTTTTTGCCTTCTATAACACGGATCCTGCTAAAGCTCCCTCACCCTCGTCGCCCAGCAAGCGAGAGTCTTCCTTCCGCGGACTCCGTGTCTCGTTTTACGACGTTCCCCAGGGTTATTACACAGGTCCTGGGACTGACATGATTCCGGCTGTAATTCCTAATGAACCACCTCCACCACATTTGCCTCCAACTCGGCAGCCGTCGACTTTGCCAGAGCGGAACGAGCCGCAGAGGCGTTCCGACCAGCCCGGATCTTCAGACGATGGCAAGCAGCAAAAGCTCAAGGGAGATATTGAGCTTGGCCTCAACACATCCACTTCTGAGGAAATGGATTCCCCCAGCCCCAAAAACATTCCACCTGATCCTGCGCAGAGTAGGGAAGCGAAGGATCCGGGTGCCTCGTCTCTCGACGTTAAACCCCCTGTCACTTATCCCCTTGAGAGGGAAATTTCAGAGGAACACACTTCTTCTCCACTTACCCGTCCTTTGGCGCTTGATCCTCTTTATGATATTAGCCAGTCTCCCAGTGTCCCTGCGACCGCGGCTCTAGCCCCTTCTCCCGACTCTCCTACCCTAGGCCCAGGTGCTATGAGGACTGCACGAGAAGGTGATGATCCTTCCCTCAGCATACGGTCACTAAGCAATGACTCCCCTGCGACTTCAACATCTGGTTTTGAATTTCTCCTGCGGGAGCAAAATGAGTTGGAGAGGAGCATTGCAGCGCTACAGACTATGTTTACTCCAAGGAAGGGTGAGGAAGAACGAAAGGACAAGAACTCATACATCGTCCCCGATTTTCAAGAGCGAAGCCAGGCGCGAGAATCCTCAGGGACGGGAAATGGACCCACTTCAGCTTCGAACAAGAGTGATTTCTCCCTAAGCATCTTCCCTGAACCGCCCCAAATGCCACAGGTTTCAAGAGACTTCAGTACATACAGCCATCAATCTCTTTTACCATCAGTTCGAATACCCAGCACTCGAATACCCATCGATATTGGGGAACGACGGTTCCCCACCTCCACCGGGGAGAGCGATGTTACTGAATTCAGACGCCCAGAGTCGGCTGGAACGCGCTACGATGTCACTTCGTTTATTGGAGGTACGACTCGATTCTCGTACGGGACGCTTATCGCTGAGAAGATCACCCCAGACTTGACAGCACCCAGCCAAAGTACTGCGCAGATGATGATGCATCTGAAGGCCTCGGAGTCAGAGTCAGAGATGGGCAATGTTTCCGAGGCAACCACCATTATGGCCATCGAACGGAAGCCATCAACCGCAACCGCGGTGGTCTCTCGACCGCGACCAGTAGGGAAAACACCCATCGTTCGCAATGAGACCTTTTCCGGTTCCAGTTCGACTTCCCCCAAGTCAACCCTATTGCGTGTCCATTCTGCGCTCCCCGTTGCTACAGACTCAACACGCCGGGTTAGGACACCACCGCCAGTATCCAGCCGAGTGCCATCAGCGCGTCTTTTGGCCGCACAGGGTAAACGTGTTGGGCTACCTCCTCGACCAAAATTGGGTGTCAACCAGCCCAGCACTGGCAGTCAGCAGACTGCGACTGTCTCTCATACTCCTGTACACGAAAAACTCTAGACTGGACCCCGTTGTTACCATAGCAGCTTAGGTGCAAGCGTTACTTTTGTATACTACTGTAGCACCATGATACGTTCCTTCAAACATGTAAAATTTCTCAGGCAGAGGCCGGGGACCGAGGCGACGGGCACAGCATCATGACATGCATGCGGTCGCAATCTAGATATTTCATATCAATTACTATTCGGTTGGGATGGCGTTTGGGGCGGTGCTGTAGAGCCTTGAAACTGCATCACAACGCGACTGTGCACAGCAATGTGCGGGCTCGCCGGTCCGATCCGTTTCAAGTCAGGTGATCAATAAATTACACACATGGAATGACGTCATCCCTCCATGGCGAGCTTTCCCGACTACTATGACATTCTCCGCGTATCAAAGAATGCCTCAACCGAAGAGATCAGGCAGGCGTACAGGAAAGAGTCTTTGAAGTCGGTCCACTCCGTTACATCGCTTTCTTTCTCCTCACTTATTCTCCCCCTAGGACACATCCAGACAGGTTGTTCAGCGCCTCAACCGAAGATAAGAAAGCAGCGACAGAGAAGTTTCAGGTCCGTACATCCACCTATCAATTGGCTAGCAGCACAATATAAACATCCAGATTGATCTGATTGTGATCTGCCCAGGCCATCGCCGATGCGTATTATATCCTTTCTGACCCACAACGGCGGCACGAGTACGACAGGCTGTCCGCAAGCCGATCTTCATCTGAAAAGACCAACGACCCAAATGCGTCCCGTAACTTTTTTAGCACATTTGCTAACATGTTTGGTGCCGGCGGCAGTGGTGCAGCCGATGGGCAAGCAACTGGTGGGACTACTGCGCCCGAAGAACCCGGGCTGAGACCGAACGCCGATCGCGTATTTGGCGACGTATTCGAAGATGTATGTTTCCCCTTCCTTTTCCACTGCTGTCGTACGCAGGGAGGCAAAAACGCACATGATGACAGCAGAGACTACGAATCATCCCTCACTGACTTGTTTTCGCGCATACACTAGCTTCTGCGACCAGAAGTCGAGCGGCACCTTCCCTTGTGGACTTGGCTGGGCGCAGCCTGTGGTGCCGGTCTCGGTTTTATCACCGCCAACGTTCCTGGCCTCGTTATGGGCGCATATGCTGGGAATCGACTTGGGGCCATCCGGGATGCAAAGGGAAAGAGTGTCGCAGCAGTGTTCGCCGAATTGGGTGGCGCTCAAAAGGCAGAGGTGTGCAAACAAAGATTTCAGAAAATACGGCGCCTTGTGGCCGCTGCTTAGCCCTGTCGCCCTTTGACATGCCCTCCGTTTCACAGATCCTGCGCGCTCTGGCCTTGAAGGTGTTGGGTGTAGCGTACACTTGAACCTTTGTATTTCCGCGTTATGATTCGCGCATTAGGCTTATTTAGTATTCTTGGACATTTCG